>JBBKCR010140938.1:0-20710 GCA_037577295.1 Ladigesia roloffi | reverse complement strand
TTGCCTCTTACATATATAATAATATGCAGATTTAGCACAGGATATAGTAGTTCTTATTTTCTTTAATACAAAGGTTTAGTATTGATCATTTTAAGCATATATTTGTTTTCTTCTTCTTCCTCTTTCGGCTTTTCCCTTCAGGGGTCGCCACAGCGAATCATCTTTCTCAGCCTGGTCCTATCTTCTGCAATCCTTAACATTGCTTATTCATCACATTTTGACCTTCGGCTGCTTTAATTTTAGTGCACTGCATGTTCTAGCACAAATTGGTTTAGAACATAAGATATTATAATATACAGTGATTTATCACTGGTTGTGGCAGATTGGGGTATACACTGATTTATCAGTGGTTACAGCAGTTTTGTATGTACAATGATTAGGCACAGGATAATGCATTTTCTAACATACAGTGGTTATGGCATTTTGTTTGCCAGTGACCAGCTGTGTGTTCCAACATGATGTGGAACTGATGTTTCACCTGATTCACAAGAAATGTATTTTTAATAAGGTTGCGGGTGAACGTGGGAGTGCTAGTGAGTGCTTGAGCGATGAGTGGGTCACGGTGTAGACAGCTGATTCAGCCCTAGGCACATAGCCGTCAACAGATGCTAAAGGGTTCGTGTGTCACTGGAATCTACAGTGTACCAGAACACTGAGCCACAAAAAAGCCCTAAGATCAGAACTGACCTCAAATGACCATAATGCTTTATGAAGTTGCATAGGGAATCAGAGTTTCCTCACACTCAGATTGGCTTGATGTACAGAACAGGGTCTCCTCCACACCAGTGAGTCCTGGTTGTCAGCTGTCTGTTTGTCATATGCTCTCTGGCTAAGGTCAGTAAAGATATTCGTGTAGCTTCAATACCAGTCATGACTCAAAGTGATCACCCTTAACTGGCCTGTGGATTGCGGTGGGGGGGCTTGCGCTTCAGAAAGATCAAAGTTCAACTTCTTGAAATCAGTCACATTACCGTGTTTGTCAACATCCTAGCCTTTTATGAAAGATGTTCTATGAGAAATCCTCTGTATGTAAAGTTTAATGCAAATATTTAATGCAAATAACAGTACTGCAGAAAAGCTTTAGGTACCTATGGAAATGTTCAAAGCCTTTGTCTCAACATTTGATAAGCTGTCTTAAACTGTCATAAGCAAACATTAGCATAAATGTAGACAAAAAGAAAGCAGTTCAAAGTATTTTCACCTCGGTTCCTCCAGCCATGGTTAAGATTTCTGAAATTTCTGAAATGTAATTTAAAATAGGACTGATCAAGTCAAACCACATTTCTGATGGCAGTAAACCACTTAATTAATACTTATATTCATATTGTGGTTGATTTCCTTCCACTGATTTTTATTATTAATCTGATTTTATTGTGTTTTTATTTGGATTTTATTAGATTATTTTTAGACTTACTTATTTTGATCTTACTTTTTATTTTACATTATTCTGGTGTCTTGTCTCTCTCGGCGTTTGTGTGTTGTGGTGGTCGCCACAGAAACAATTTCCTTCCAGAAAAAATAGTTTTCTGAATCTAATTAGGATTCTGCTGAAATCTACAAGTAATACTGAGATTACACAAGGAACACATTGATATACTGAACATAAAGTCACTATGATCTTTGTAATATTTTTGCTTATTTTAGGTTTATTTAGCATATTTCTTTATACTAATGTAAAAACAGCTATCGCTCATCTAAATATTTTTTAAATATTAAGAGTTTGGCACAGTCCTGTTTAGGGAGATGTGTTTGCCTGTGTTCCAGTTGAGTTTCAACGCTGTATGTGGTTCTTAGACAATGCTGCCTGCTGGTGGGGAATCTTTGTAAAGCATATTAGTTTTATTGGATTGTGAAGAAGTGTTGAAGAAGTGTAAGGCTTTGCTACTGTAACCAGTCCTTTTGCAACAAACGAACAATCCGAGGTTTTGTTATATCATTTGTATTATTTGCTCTGTATATTAATATGTGCATGCTAGGCAGCATGTATACTTAAATAAGAATGATACTGGGAATATTAGCATGGCTTGTCCCCACACACTGCTCCCTGGGTGCTGTGTTGCTGGCTGTCCGCTGCTTCACTTGGTGAATGGGTTAAATTCAGAGAAGAAATTCATTCTGTTCACACAGTGTGCTGCAGTGTGTTCAAGTATGATAAAATGATAATTTTTCATATGCTATGTAAAGGAACTTTCTTGTCATGCCAAGTTTACTCCTCATCTAACTTACACATTAAGACTAGTGATGTACGGATTGATACTGAAATATTGATTCCTACAATACCGGTTATTTCTGTTTTAGTATCGATTCTCGCTTTCAAATATCGATATTTTTGTCAGTTTATTATTAACAGGAATTAGTGGAAAGTAAAGACATTATTGGGAATCGTCTGAATTAGAAGAAACTACTTCCTCTTCTAGCTGCCGAAGTCATATGTGAAATCTGGCTGTATAAACACATTGCGGTGCGTCGATGTCCTCTCTCGCAACAAAAGCTGAGAGCCATGTGTCATGAATAAGGAAAAGTGTGAATGTTTAATGTTGTTCAGGTTTGTTTTATTTCTTGTTATATTAATTCTTCATAATTAAACGACAAGAGCAAGTCATCTGATGTATTGTGTCTATTATGAAGATAATCTGAAATATATAACTTGCTAATTTGGATTATTCAAACACGTTACATTTTTTGTACAAAATATCGGTTTGAGATCAGTATCTTCAATACCAGTTTTACTTGGTATCGGATCGGAAATGAAATCAGTGGTATCGCTCTACATTCTTTTAAATATCTGAATTTCTATTTCACCGTCAGTGTTCTTAAACATATGTTCTATGTTTTCTTTTCTTTCTTTAATTATTCTATTTTATGTTTATGTATTCTACTTATGCAAGTTACATTGAAGGACATTTTGTGAATGATAATATGCAATAGAAATAAACTTGAACTAAAAACAATAGTGTCATTTCCATTGGTGTAGCTTCCTTTTTAAAATTGTGGCCGGAGAAATGCTTGGCACATTTTACATGAGCGAATGTTCTTTTCTTTCTGAGAGTGGGTGAGAATAGTTTATGTATTTGGGTGTTGAGTGTTTTCGCAGCAGGCCAAGAGAGGTGGAGCAGTCCGAATGGTGGATTACCCCTGTGCCCGTACAAGGACTGAGAGAACAGACCTGGAGTTCTTCCACAGAGCAGAAGAGACGTGCAGCAATGTAAACACAGACGAAGGCATCTGCTAATCCAACTGTGAGAGATGGCAATCATCAACCCATCCTAAGCAGTCTGAACAAAAAATTGGCCTGCAGTGCATCTCGTATCACTCGTTAATCCTATAAACAGGGTTTTATCGTTTATTTATGCAGCCAAGAGGTAAAAAACAAATGAAGGCCCACATCTCTCTCACACACACGTTCTCCCACATACACAAAATCACCTAATCCTGTCAGCTACAATGAAAAATGTTCAGGCAATCTACCTTGTTACTAGTTTATCTCAGTTTTTGATCAATTATAATAAATTAGGCCTCTCTCTCATACACTCACACACACACAAACACACACACCCATACACTAACGTATGCAGACACTCTGGCCAGTAATAATGAAAAACATCATGCAATGCCTACCATGTCACTTATTTCTCTTCTAAATAGTGAACTGAAATGTGAACTGCAGGTAAAAGGAATAAATCAAAAGAAGACCAGAATCTTTCTTTTTATCTCTCTCTCTCTCCCTCATTCCCCTTCCCTCCCTCTTTCTCTTTCACACACAGCAGACGCACACTCTTCATTCGCTCCCTAAGTCAGCTCTCTTCTCTAAAGTGTGTGGGTGGCCAAGGTCGCCGGTGTATAGTGAACGTGATTTTCAATTAAACGGATCAGAGCAGGTTGGAAGTTGGGTGAGGTGGACAAGCAAGGCGAAATTTTCAACCAGCAGATTCCACACGGCGCCTCGTGCAGTTTGGTGGCCAGCAATCAGCAGGTAATTGTCCTTTTTTGTCATTCTGTTTTTGTGGCCTTTTGTATTAAGTAGGATTTTTTATGAGTTTCCTTAATAGCTTATGACTGACTGAGCAGATCTGCCTGGAGATTGTATCACGAGGGAATCACTGCAGCCTGTAGACAGTTTTCTGATTTTATATCTTGTAGACAAATGGGCTTACTTTGTGTATACTGGCACCCTGACTCAAGTCAGGGAAATATCCTTATGCATCTTGTATTATAATAATTACATAACCTGTAATGACTATATAATTATTTACAGAGTTATTATAGGATATGTAATTATTATATCACAAAATTCCTCAAATAACTAAATAAATAACCCTGCTATTGTCTAAGGCATGCTAGGGAACCCCCTGTCAATCTATGTGGCAGCAGAAAATAGACCTCTCAGTCTGTCTCTAGACACAGGTAGCAATGAGTTTGGCAGGAACATGCATATACCTTGTAGGGATTTTGGAAAGCCCTGTTGTAAGTCCCTTGTATTCTAATAGAGGATTTTTACTACAATTCTATAGTTGAGGGGGCAAACGGAAGACTGGATCGAGAGAACAGAAAAGGTGTGTGTGGTTAGTGCTCAGAATTCTTATTTCAGTGCATGTGTTTGTTTGTTTGTGTGTTTTTCATTCAGACAAGGTGAAGATGCCACTTATGAGAGATGTGCGTAAGAAGGCAGATGACATCAACGCTGTGTATGAGCTGAGGGAGAAACTAGGAGAGTGAGTCATGTTTGTTCTTGCATGCACAGCTTTTTAGCGTCAGAATCAACCTTTTATTCTCCATTCAACAGGAACATTTTTACTAGCAACTTCCGAAAGCCGGGTGGGAAATCATGGCCTTTTCTTTGCTCCGCCCACATAAATGTTCATTCGTAGCAACTGTTGCCAGGATAAGATCTGCAGTACACCGGCTACTCTACTAAACTGGACATTATTGCGGCAAACTCAAACATATTTAGATGACAATGTAATACAACACACTAAATGTATAATGTAAAAAACAAACAAAAAAAAACAATATGTGCTCTGATACATTTTATGATAATTAGACTTTTGCCTACATTGTGTAAAACTTTCCCAACATACCCAATATGGTCTATGAAGAAGTATTGGGATATCTATTTTTCAGGGTTTGGGTTAGGCCCTTAACCACCAGTGACGGGCAATCTTAAAGCTTCAGCATACCAAGACTTTACTGGACAATGTTTGTGAGCCAGGCCCTCTTGTCAAACAGTAGTGCCTGATCTCATCAATGCTTTACAGAAGAAATTCCCACAGCTTTTATAATAGCAAATGGGAGACCAAAAGCCTATTAAAGTTATGTATTTGAATGCAATGTTGGTGTAATGGTCATGTGTCCCAATACTTTTGTCCACAGAGTATAACAACAGCTGCTAAAAAAGAATGCCTTTATGGGTGAAGGAGTAATCAGTGTACTGGCATTGTCTGTTAAACTGCGATTTTTGAAACATTTCAAATATTTGCATAATGTTTTAGTACTTGTAGTAGTAGGAAGGTTTATCATGTGAAATTTCTCACTAGTAAGAAGGAATAGCTTTTCTCCATTATTTGTAACCACAACATGCGCCGCCGCCACCACCACCAGCTCTGCCTTACTAAGGCACATGCAAGGAAAAGAAACAATGACAACAATGGCAGAGGTCTCACAAACATAAATGAAAAGATGGGTGTATATACACATTCAGGTAGACTAGGACCACCTGGGCTGGGACAGAGGATCAGACACAGGTGGGCAGAATGATGAAGGGGCAAGACTAAGGCAGGGACCAACATCAAACCAAAGCTGAACATCAAAATAAAGGCCAAACAAATGTCAACATTTAATTAGGATTTCTATAAATACTTAATTAATACTGATAAAACTGGTCCGCCTATTACAGCTAATTGGGATAATGTTGTAGTGTGAAATGTCAGATTTTCAACTATAAGCAGACATAAGGTTGAATTTGATCAATAAAATAAAATTATACTAATAGTAACACCTTGTTTACCCTCTTTTGCCAATTTGAATTACAGGTATTAAGAAGTTCTTTGTATTAAAAGCTAAAACATCTTGTCAATTCTATTAGACACTGACCGTATTGCCTATGTTATCACAGCACAGACACAGAGAAACAATATAAAATGTAAAGTCTTATAAATTCAGGATTCATTCACCATGGGGTGACAATAAAGAATGACCCTTTCCCCCCACATACACACTCACGCACAGCGATATGTTGCCATGCAAAGCAGTCTGCTTGAATTAAGTGCTTTTCTGTGGAGGAGAGTCAGAGCAGTGTTGACAGAGGGGCTGATGACAGCACACGGCCTTGAACACTGCACTGGAGCTGTAGTGACGTCTATATTCAGCAGCAGAAGATTGAAATCACATATTGTGGAATTGTATCTCTTTCTTTCAGAGGCTCCTTCTCTGAAGTGAGAGTTGCCCAGCACCGCAAGTCTCAGAAGCTTGTAGCTGTCAAATGCATACGCAAGAGGGCGCTAAAGGGCAAGGAATCCATGCTGGAGAATGAGATTGCTGTGTTACGCCGGTTAGTTCATTTTTTGTGTTTTTGTATATTCTCAGTAATGGTAAATTGTATGAGATAAAATAAATTAACTCATGCACTTTTTCCTAATACATTTTTATTTAACATTTATTATATTTTTATGTCTAAAATATTGTACTGTATTGGATGTATTTATATTCATTAAGGTCAATAATGATAAAGTTTTTAAGTTACAGATTTTGAAACATTGCGGTGAGGATTTGATTGCATTCAGCCTCAAGAGTGTTAGTGGCCTGGTGCTGTTGGACGATCAGTTCTAAATCCCAAACACCCCTGGATCTGGATAATTTTGGACATATAGTGTTAGTGATAAGAGTTGAAATAACACGTTAAATATATCACAGAAAGCAGACATCCTTATATAGGTTAAATGGGTGCAACAACCTATGTATGTGAAAGTGATTCTGATACTGTGGCTTGGTGTGATCCAGCTTAACATAATCACAAAACACACTTACTGTTTATTCGAAACACCTTTTACTTCGACATACTGACTACGTTGTGGCCTTCGCTTATCTTTTACTTCCACTTTAGACTACAGGCTATACACAGTCATGACTGAAGGCATGTTTTGTCACTCATTCATTAGTGGCCAGTCAAATATTTGGGTGGTAGCTATTCTGAACAAATTCTCTTTTTATATATTTTGGTAAGCCAAGCCGGTATACCACTCAGGGACTTTAATTTAATTTGATTCAAACACACAGACTTTAAGTTGGGGTTGGCTCTCCCTTTGTAGCTAAACAAGCTTCGACAATTTTTGGAATTATTTCTACAAGATTTCCAAAAGAAAGGGTATTTGTGCTCATTCATTCTGTAGAGCATGTCTTTAAAGAGCTTGCTTTTGGCATTGGGGCACAGTTATACTAATACAAAAAGGTTCTTCCCCAAAATGTGTTGGAAAAACATCTTGAAAAACATGTGTGTCCCAATACCTTTTTTCATATATGATAAGAGATAAGATAAGCAAACCTTTATTAGTCCCACAGATGGGAAATATATGGCAGAAAATGGACAGTACAAAGGTTAGAGCTGCAAAACAATATATATATTAGGGGTGGAGACGAATACAAATACGGTATTCCAAAAGGCACAAATTATGTGTTTTTTATGAATATTGTATTCGGAACCAAATGGCTGCACGCTGCTTCACTTGGTGAATGGGTTAAATGACACTTTTAGATACTACGCTCCCCCCGACCCCGTCACAAGCTCAGGATTCAGGGTGAGGCGGACAGAGTTTGCGTGCTGAATTAAAACAAATTTTTTCAACAAATACAGATACGAATATATATGTATGAACCCTGTGTGTATATATATATATATATATATATGGACACACTGAAGTGTCCTCAGCTGTTTGGTAGCAGCAGTTATTGACAAAAAAGTAATAATGTATCATGTATTTGTGGCACATACACAATTATTACAAGTGTGAAAGGTTGTATAAACCAACAGAGATGTTTCTGCGGTCAGAAATTGCACACTGATGAAGGACTGCATGACAAACACATAACGTATATCAATAGATGAAATGCAAACCAGGAAAATGATGGAAGGGTTATCAAAATGGCTGATGAGTAATCTCCTGAATACAGTGTATTTTCATTCTCTCTCCAGAATCAAGCATGAAAATATCATTTCCCTGGAAGAGACCTTTGAGACGCCCACAAAACTTTATTTGGTAATGACACTGTGAGTAGACCTGTTGAATAAACATGGGGATTAGCCTGAGTCCTACTGTAGTCTGTTTCAGAAGAAGAATTGAACACAGTTTCAGTTTGATCCTTTTCAACCCTTCAGCTTTTCATTTTTCACTACATTCAAGTATGTAGGAGTGTCTGTGAGTCACTGCCGGAGAGTAAAGCATAAGGTCACAGACTCAACTACTAGAACAGCAGAAGGCGTAGAGCTAAATATGTGGCTCATAGAGACTGAGACTGTCTTCCAAAAGTTCAGTGAAAAATCTAATTTGCACAGTTTCACACAAAGCTGATCAGCCAAGATATGCTTGGCACCCAGAGTTGGATGTTAGTTTATAATTAAGGCAGCAACTAGGCAATCGTTTTCTTTTAAATATTATTTGTAGAAGAATAAGAAAGGTTGATACGGATTTAGCTGTATAGCCTTAATAAGAGGATTGTCTAATTCTATAATTTTTCTTTTTCTTCATCTTTTTCTTCTTCTTAATAATAATAATAATTAATAATAACAACAACAACAACAACAACAACAACAACAACAACAACAACAACAACAACAACAACAATAATACTACTACTACTACTTCTACTACTAATAATAATAATTAATATAATCACAACTATGATTTATATATTGTGCTATTACTAGGATTATGATTATTATTAATATTAATAGGAATCCTAATCACAATAATACTACTCCTGCCCAGAGTGAGGGCCTGCCTTTTTTAATGTGGCTAAAACCTAAACAAATTTGTCAACACCAGTCATAACTGTGGAAGATAAATGCTCCGGAATACACTTGCCACAAATTTGAAATAAATTAGGCTTTCTTGTGTGATTCTAACCACTTTGACACAAGGTTCAGACACAAAACTTGCCTATTTTGATTGCGTTTAGAGTATGAACTGTGTGAATATGATATTAAGCTGATCCATCATTTTAAAGGCTGGTTTTGGGCCAGACTGATCTCATACCCCCAACGGTTAAAATAATGAAAGGACCAAAGGCCTGATTCCGGTCCAGTGGCCTGTGGTGTACTTAATGTGGTGTGTGCGTGCATGTGTGTGTGTGTGTGTGCCTGCCTGCCTGCCTGCCTGCAGGGTGACTGGAGGAGAGCTGCTGGACAGGATTCTGGAGCGAGGAAGTTATACAGAGAAAGATGCCAGCCGGGTCATACTGCAGGTGCTGGAGGCTGTGAAGTACCTCCATCAGCTGGGCATCGTACATAGAGACCTGAAGGTAACATTATATGCGTTTTTTCCCCACAAATGGTCATTACTGCATACACTGCCCAGAAGACTGGGATTCGATCCCAGACTTCAGTCTGCTCTAGCATTTTAAGCATTGGCCAGTTGAGAGTTGACTTGGACTTGATTGTACACAGTGATGTCAGATTGTCCTGCGCCTGCATGCACACAGAAAGTTTGTCCCAGTTACATTTACATGCACACATATAGAGCCTGCCTTTCATAAGAGTCTGTCTTAAACTCACACATTTACATCAGGGCCACTTGCCCTCTACATCCGCATGTTATCTACAGTGGAAGAGGGATGGCGAGCGCAAGATATTCTGATCTCAGTGACAGTCTGTCTAAAATGCATTCTTCACTTTCCCTGTATTTTGCTGTGGACAAAGTGGAGAAAGTAAAATATAATGATTTATAACAGAGTGGCTTGAAATCAATACATTTGTGTGGCAAAACAAAACATCTCAGAAATGTTTCACTTTGCTGGTCATGCTGCTTCACACACAAAAGTGGCATCTTTTCGCATTGATCTCAAATCATCTACAAAATATGCGTTAAAGGAATCTCTGAAACCATTCTGTTGAACGTAATGAACACATCGTTGTTTTCCTGGGAATTTAGTGCAGGAAAATGCATTTAGACTCCAGCATGTGTTCACAGTCCACTCTGTATTAATATTCATTTCATGTGTAATTAATATTAATTCTGGTGTATAAGTGCATGTGTGAAATAGTCTTTATAGCCCAGTCCCAAATGGCGCACCAAGCCTTGGTGTTCTCCTCAAACATTTATCAACAATGTTCAGATCAAGTAGCTGAAAGCATTTTGCCAGACTTGTTGTTCTCATAAGCTAATTTGCTTACATGCAGATGCTGAGTTGTGATTACAGCTTCATGACATGTTAAATCAATACACAAATGCATTTTTACATTTGAATGTCTTCCTCCCTGTCCTGATGGCTGGATAAACAAAATCATCCACCCTGATTGGCATCCATGCTGAAGATCACAGCAAGGGCTCATAGAAACGTTTCTGGGAACCAACAGAGTGTCTTTCAAAGTTTTCAGACAATCTTTTCAGAATGTTTAAAATAAACTAGCACATCTCCTTTGTTAACAGCTCAACAATGTTTGTATGCAGAACTAAAGCAGAAACTGTTGGATGCCCTACCTTGGAATACTGCCAAAGCCTACGCTTTATCCTCTTGTTGTAATGTCAGCACTCATAAGCACTCAAACCTCTCAGCTGTTGAAACCACCTTTCACCAAAAAGCGTATGTCTTGAACAATAACTCAGAAATGTCAGGAAGTAATTTGGACAAAACCTGATTTTCATACCACTCTTTGGTGAAGATGAAGCTGAGTGAAGCTGAATAGGACCAAAATCTTTATTGTTAACAAAACCTGTGCAGATAGTTCTGTGTGGTTAATGACTATGACTGTCTATTAAAACTATTTCTGTTTGACCACCAGCCAGAGAACCTTCTCTATGAAACTCCACTAGAAGATTCAAAGATAGTCATTAGTGACTTTGGTCTGTCTAAGATGGAGGACCAGGGAGTGTTGTCCACTGCTTGTGGAACACCAGCTTATGTAGGTAAGAAAAGCCTATTATGTTGCAACCCATTTAATTAAGTGTGCCTTGAAAGCTATTCTGGTAAGTTATTTTACAAACAAGTTTAGCACATGTTCTGTGATATGCACCATTATCTGGGCTTGTGGTTTGTGGCATGTGGTTGTGTTTCCCAGATATTCTGTAGCTGTAACATCATCTTAAAGCTTTTAGAGACAGTTCTGTAGCTTGATAATGGAATTGGAGAAGCAAATCCAAGAATAGCCTTGACAGGAATGCTTACACAGGGAGGAGACAACCCTTTTAACATTTAAGTGCATTTAATTAAGTTTGCTTAAGAAGCTACCTCCAGTATTAGTGCACAAATCATGATGACGGGCCTTGAGCTTGTGAGTCATTTCCAAAGTATTTATTCTTTCTACGGTTTTACCACTGAAAAGAAGAATGGGCTATTTACATTTACAGTATTTAACAAATGCTCTTATCCAGAGCAACTTGTAAAAGTGCATTAAGATAAAGTGTTCTAAGTTAGTACAAATAGGTTGAAATAAAGTTCAGGTGCTGCGTGAAAAAAGAGTCTTAGCTAGTTAAAAAGAAACTCACATGAGGAATAAAACATTGTCATGTAATAGAAGACATTTTATTGTTTTTTGTGTGCATTAAAAAGAAATGAGTCCTCCGTCTTTGTTTGAAAATGGTAGAGTGTGTTTAGAATGCCACTGTGAGTTTGTTTTTTCAACTTTGGGGCTAGACAGGGAAAGAGTCTTGTTGATTATTTTCCCTTTTCTGTGCACTTAAAGCTTGAGGGGCGCTATGTGTGGACCTGTATGGAGTTGTGACCATTGGCATCAGGCATGGGAGCAGGTCTATTTTTGGCATTGTAGGCCAGGGTTTTAAATTTGATGTCGGCAGCCATTGGATACCAGTGAAGGGAACACAGCAGTGGAGTAACATGAGTGTAGGATAAGACTGAAGACGTGCCAGGCAGTTGAATTCTGGATCAATTCCATGGCCTAATGGCAAAAGTATGAAAATCAATCAGGTCGCAATAGTCAAGCCTTAAGATGATAAAAGGCTGAGCATGTGTTTTTAAAGTAAAGCAGCACCTTATAATCACAGCACAGCATGAAATTCTGTATCTGCATTTAATATATTTTCCAACTGAAGCAGTAGGCAGCCTCCAACAGGACACTGGGGAGCAGTGTGTGGGGGCAGTACCTTGCTCAAGGGTACATTAGTGGTGCCACTGGGAGTCCTGGGATTTGAACCCATGGCCTTCTGATCACAGAGGAAACTCCCTTTCCACCAAACCACCAGATGGACATTAGAACAAGCGGATTTAATGATTAAGGTGTTGTAGGTGGAAAGTGTACTAGTAACTAGTTGTTTACATTTGAACCAAGGCTGCTTAAGAAGAACTGGAGTTATTAAAGGACAATCCAAAATAATGTTATGGATTTGCAGTTCGAGGGATGTATAGCAGCACAGTCTTGCTAGGATTCAGATTCAGGTGGCAGGCTGATATCCATGATGAGATGTCAGCCAGGCATGGACTGGAAACCCGAGTGTCAGAAGGCGGGAAGGAAAGGATTAATTGGGTGTCAGCGGTGTAACAGTAGAAGCTTGGAGCCGTAAGTAGACTTGTCAGGACATATTAGCTTACAATGAATCACCATACAAATAACTGTGATTAGCAGTCTGTCTTTTTGGTTATTTTTGGACTCCATTATTGTGTGTCTGCAAATAGGGAAATGTCTACAGTTGCACAGAATCCAGTCTAGTTATTCAAGCAAAGTTGAATGTGTTGAATTACATATATGATCAATTTGTCTCTTGTTTCCTTTATTTTAGCTTCGCGGAACTGTTAAAAAACAGGCTGCTTGTTGTGACACAACATGATAGTAAAATCTAACAAGTTTGTAAAATTAAAAAGATGAATATAATCTTAATATACAATTTTAATATAAATAAATTACAACAGCTTGAGCCATGAGAGGATGTATTTGATTTAAATATGTACATACTTTCCAAATGATTAATATCGATCAACACACAATTGAAGTAAGTAAGCTGAAATATGGAATTCTATTATACTTGATTCATTTTGTTCAATGTATCACTTTCTGCAGGGCAGACAGACTGTTTCATCTGGTGTCTGACTTTTTGTCTCATTATTAGAGTTCCTCTTGGGGAATTAATTGCAGGATAGCATTACCAAATGTAATGAACATATATAGCTTTTTTATTCAGTCTCTTACAATAATTGTGTGTGTGTGGGTGTGTGTGTGAAGCTCCTGAGCTGTTACAACAGAAGACATACGGCAAAGGAGTCGACCTGTGGGCCCTGGGAGTCATTTCATTTATACTGTAAGTGCACAAATATGTTTACACAAGATGAGAAATCCCTTGTATAGAAGCATAAACATTTTATATAAGCCCATGTTCAGCTCAAGCTACAATGTATGCTGTGAATGTGTATGAGGCACATTTATTACAAATAAAATGTACAACTCTATGCAAAGTATTTAACAAGCTCAGATAAATGACATGTTTTTTTTTTTTCTCTGTGAAAAGTCAGTGCACATTCTCTACAGGGTAGACGTTTAACCAGATGGGTAGAGTTTGTGATCGTGTGTTTATGGAGTGTCTGTGAAGTGTGAGTTGGGTTTGTAGTGTCTGTGTGTGTGTGTGTCTGAAGAGTGGGCCTGGTGTTTGAAGTTTGTGTAGTGTGTGAAGTGTAAGTGTGGTGTGTGAAGAATGAGTATGATGTTTGAAGTTGCTAAGGGGTTGTTAGGTGGTTGCTTAAGTATTAAACGTGGTTGCTAAAAACATTGCAGGGCTTTTACCAACACTGTTGATCTGGTTGCAACAAGGATGAGCACACTGTAATAATAATAATAACACTAATAATAATAATAATTAGATATATAATAATAATAATAATAATAATAATAATAATAATAATAATAATAATAAGAAGAAGAAGAAGAAGAAGAAGAAGAAGAAGAAGAAGAATGATATGTATAGGGATAATAACAATAATGAAGGAGAAAATGCCTTTATGTACACAGAACACATTTTGTGTTTTTTTCCCCACTGTGTGGAATTCAGCCCATGATCCTTAATTATGCATTCAAATGTGCAGAAATGTGTTCTCTATACACAATGTGGAATTTGAACAGACCTCCCAGTTTTTTGCATATGTTACAGGTGCAATTCAAAACATAATTAACTAGTCACACACTTGTTGTTTTGCAGCACATTGGAATTGAAATTAAACTAGGGCCCAGAAGTTAAAACTAAAACTGTTGGATATTCATATCTCCGTATGTGAACCGAATAGGAATCACAGCGTTTTCATGCAGTTTTCTTCCTTTTTTCTTTATAATTGACTGCACAGTTGTTCCTTGCTCAGCTGTGTGTCATCAGCCCTTGCACAGGTAAGATAACGAAAGGTTTAGAGTTGACTCCAGATGTGGTTTCAACATTTGGAGGGGGCTGCTGTGCAACATGAGGAAGTAAATATAAATGCCAGTGCTTGTAAAGCCCATGGTGGGGCCTACAATCTGAATACATCAAAAAGAGCTTTGTTCAAATGAATCCAGCATTTATTATGTATTAATTGTCTTGATGAATTATGTAGCTGTGGATACATTTAAAAGTGTACACTTACATCCAAACAAAATGCCTAGTGCCTAACACCAAGTAATATTGTTGTATCACAATGCACTACAGGCATAGCAGAACATTATCAGAGCATAAGTACATCATTTGACACTGTCTGGGCTGTTCACTGGTCTCTCCCTCAAAAAAGGAGGATACTCTGTGTATGTAAAGGGCTGTGGTTACGGTTCATATAGAACTCTCATTTTAACACCTTAAGTAGCCAAGATTCACTATTCAAACTACACTATGTTTTCCAGGGTTTGGGCCAGGTCTCTTACTTACAATGAAAACCAATATTAATGCTTCAGCATACATAGACATTTTGAACAATGTCATGTCATGCTCCATAAGGACATGACTGTTTGTTTTGGTAGAACTTGACTGGCTGTGCAGAGCCCTGACCTCAACCCCATCCAACACGTTTAAGGTGAACTGGAACAGAGATCGTGAGCATGATCTCATAAATGCTCTACAGCAGCAGTACCCAACTTTTTTTTGCACCGAGGACCAGTTTCATGTCAAACAATATATTCAGGTATATATAAAAAAAAGATGTGCTTAAAATAAGAAGAAGCACCCCCCCCAAAAAAAAAAAACCAAAAAAAAAACATTTTTATCTTCTTTACATATTTTTGCTAATTTGTGGGCTAAATAAAATCTGGTATTTAATAAAATATATTTATTCTGTCTTTCTGTGCAGCCCAGTACCAAATGACTCCCGGCCCGGTGGCTGGGGACCTCTTCTCTACAGAATGAATGTGCACAAATTCCCACAGAGACTCCAAAATCTTGTGGAAAGCCTTCCAAAAAGAGTAGAAGCTGTTACAGCTGCAAAGGGACAACCAAATCCATATTATAATCTATGTATTTAAATGCAATTTTAAAGTTGCTGTTGTAATCGGTTGTTGTCCCATACTTTTGTCCATATAGTGCATATAATAATAAGAATACATAGTAAGAACAGCTTGTTTGCACTCTAAATCCTGACTTAGACAATACCTACTCTCAAACTGATGTTAGGTCACGTAGCAACAAAATCCCTCACATGGACACTTTACATTTAAGGAGACAAAACAACAAAGACTCAGTCATTGTTTCAAATTACACTGTAGCAATGGGTGCCTCACACAGATTGTTTTCTGTTTTTCAGGCTGTGTGGTTATCCACCCTTCTATGATGAAAATGACACTCAGCTCTACAAGCAGATAATAAAGGCTGAATTTGAGTTTGACTCGCCATACTGGGATGACATCTCAGATTCAGGTACAGCTAGGACTGTGGCCAGTGGACATAAAACTGTTTGTATGTAACAAAAATTGTAATTATTTGGTTTGTCTGATGTTCACATTCTTTTAACTATTCCACAGTTATTGATATGTGTGGAAAAAAGCATAAAAAGTCCATTAGCTGAAATCACCTCTGTCTCAAACTAATAATAGGAAGATCCTAAATTTAATTGAGTTTAATTTAATGTAAAAATTCTGTCCCCCAATAAATATATAGATATTCTAGGACAATGTCCCTAAACATGTGTCTAAATCTACACAGAAATTGTTTAAACAGTTCAAAATCAGGTTTTTGACATGAGTGTCCCTGTCACCTGGGCTAAACCCTACAGAACACCTGTGGGGTGAGCTGAAGAGGAAAGTCCTAATTAGAGAACGTAGAACCATTGGGAGCTGGAGAGATTGTGTTTAAGGATTTGTAAGTGCTCACTTTGAGTGATCTCATCAGGCATTTAAGAGAGTATTCATTGCAGTTGTGTTGGCAAATGGAGGTTGCCAGTGCTAAATGCAGGGGAGCCAATAACCGAGACACATTTAATAAGGGATTTGAGGGCTTTTTTGGATAAATTGACTTGAATTAAAGTTGAGATTTTTCTTTAGTGTTAGATTCTGCTAATTAACCACAAAGACATTTTATGACCTTTTTTCATCCGTCTTTACCACGGCTGCCAATAATCATGGAGCTGACTCTATTGCAAGCAACAAAAAGCAAGCATGGTTTAATTTGATATTAATTAGTTCTTGCTCATAGCTGTCACTCCAACTGCCTATAACTTCCTGCATAATGTTCATCTGTTGAAAGTGTGGATTGTAAAATTTCAGTCAATGGTGCAATTGTGGGAGGAGATATTTCATTATGGTTTGAAATGGATGGTTTTTGGACCTGACTGTGCAGTTAGATGTATAAATTCTGCAATTAATTACTATTATACTAATACCATATTCAGTACAAGCCAGAGACCACTCATAAAAAAGGGCTGATTTTCTAAATTAAAATCTATAATCGCATGATAAGAAGAATATTGTTGACTAAATACAATATTTTAATGCACCATGTGCATCCAGAAAAAGCCTTATTCTGGTCAGATAGAAATAGTCTTTTCTTTGCTCAGATTTCAACTTTAAACAGGAACTAGAGTAGCAGGAACTAAAGCAATAAGCTGGGTTGTGAATTTCTCCTGCCAAAATGTGGCATAAGATTTGTTAGCCCTTCAGCTTCTGTAGGTCACCCATCATTCACATTCAAACACTTTTTAAATCAAATTTAGACTGCTGCCTTAATGTGTTCTGTGCACATTGTGTAGATGGACAAATCATCATATATCTAAAAATGTGGAATATTATTCTGCTGGGGGTTTTAGCCAGTGAAGCTGCACCAGTTAGTAAAGCGGTCCATTATAGTCAGGTGTGAATACAACACAGCACAGCACACAGTTTGAACAAGGTGAAATTAATTCTCTGCATTTAACCCACTCAAACTGCTCAGGGAGCAGTGTGTGGGGATGGTACCCTGCTCAAGGGTACAATAGTGGTGCAACTAGCAGTCCTTGGATTTGAACCCATGATCGCAGAGACTACCTAAACACCAAGCCGCCTTAAAAGATCTTGCATTGAGGAAAAACAACCCAAGCCCTTGTAATATTTACACTGTGGCACAGCATGAACCTTTGTTTCTGGTTTTATATGAACAGTGTAGTTAGAGAAATGCAGAACAAACTTGACTTTTTCTGGGTATTTCCTGGGAGTCACTAAAACAGGCTGTGGCAGTACATCACGAGTTTTTGTTTTAAAAAAATAAAGCTTGTAGAGAGCAGTGGAACAAATGTACATTTCTTTGGCTGTAGTGGAGCAGTTTGAACCTTTCTTGTTTGTATAATTTCCAGGAGCCTAAATAATTTGATTGTAGAGGACTGAATAGCGGTGAATAATCCCTTTAATTTTCAGTCAAACGGTACATGATTAATTTTGTCATTGATGTAGAAAATCCATGGGGGTTTATTTCATTCCTTGCACTGCAAGAAAACAACCCAACATGGGGTCATGACTGTGAAGGGGGACTGGTAGCTTTCAAGAAGCCATTATACTCACAGAAGAAGGGTATTAAATTGTTACTAGGTTTGTACCCACTGATGATTTTAAGTGTACTTTAGTTAGGACAAATAATTGCACTAAGCACTGTTACAGCTTTGCAGCATTGTCTCCATTATGTCCAGTCTTATTTACAGGATTAACTCCAGTTTAGTTGTAAATAAATGTAAAAAATGCCAGAGTCCCCTGAAAACAGGTTTGCGTTATTGCATTTTTTAAAGTACACATTTGAGTATTGAGAGTATATTTCCACTGATTTAAACCCGAAGGAAAGTTTAGCACCATTTATTCTAAAGTTTTATGAGAAAAGATCAGAAAATATAACCAAGGCTGCACTTGAACATTCAAACTGGACATCAGAGACACGGAATGATGTGTTTTTGGACTAATGAGCCTTTGATGAGCAATGAAAGACTTTGTAAATCATGTATACAATCAACAGTTGGGCATTGGAGGATTAGTGCAAGCTGTCTCAGCATGTGGAGTTGATGATTTGTTTGATTGAGTGCAACATGAACACTAATAAGTACAAACAAATTTTGGCACGTCATGCAGGACCCTCTGGAAGATATGTGCTCTCCAACAAGATAATAACCCTGTGCACACTGCTGAGATTAAAATGTGCTTATCAAACAAAGAAATTGCTGTTCTCATAACAATGGACAGGCCACTCCAGCGCCCATCACTGAATGTGTTTGGAATTTCACTTCATTGTGAGCAGCAGGAAATGCAAACAGTGAACCCCCTTAAATGATCCTAAAAGAATAGAAGCTAAAATAAAGGTAAAGAGTTGACGCAATACAGGAATGATTTAGTAAAAACATGTGTAAGTTCACATATACTTGAGGTGTAGTTGATCAGGGAAAACTCATCTTGCATTGTTAGTTTAGCACTGGTGCTGTAAAACCAGTATTCCTAAGTCAATAGTCACCCAAACCTTTTCAGCCAATACATACCGAGAGCTTATCCCAAACCACTCTTCATTAAAGAGCTACAGAATGGATGTGGTTTACGACAGCGTTTCTCAAATTATTGGCAACAGATCGGTGCCAGTCCGTGAGAAGATTTCTGCCTCGGTTCTGCACCAATCAGAATTCGGTCAGATTCAGCTCTGATTTCAGTGCACAAATAGTTTTGAGAAACGCTGGTTTAGGACACTATGACTTACAAATGAACAAAAGTTCACTGCTACGAACAGTAATTATGATGACCCATGTTATTAGAGCTATAAGTCAGGACCAAAATACTCCTGAGGTGATTTGTGAAAATACAGCATTTAGCTACACAGTGAAGTTTTGCTCATTTTTCACAGCTCACAGTAATTCATAATGCATCCTAAACTCCATCTGCTTTTCTGTGCCTCCTTAACGAAGAGCAGGATGTGGTTGGAGGTTTGAGAGCAGTTATGATATGAAATTACAGGAATGATTTAAGTGGCAAAATCCAGTTCTAAACTAAGGTAGCAGAATTTGGACGCAAACATGTCTTGGCTGGTCTTTGATGTCTGGGGTAAGTTTAAATTGTGTATATTTAACATTTTGTTAGACAACTTAGTTAAGGACTATATTTTAGATTTAGTTATTGAGGCTTCTGCATAGAAAATAAAATAGTATCATTAGTTACTGAGGCTTCGTAATAATGTTTTCTACTTGTCTGCTGATGCTGAAAAGATAGATTGTAATACATTTCAGGCTCAGGGGTGGTTTCTGACTTTTGCACAGTATTGTACATATACCATAAATAACATTTCATTGTAAAAAAACCCTGTGGAGACTATTATAGATTAAGTCCTGGACTCTAAGAAAGCCCTGCATGAACAGAGTTAACATGCATCAGGGGATGGAAAATGTATGACTGTTTTGAGCATCAGTACTACAGGGTGGAAAACACTCTCTCTTACATTTTACTGTAGGTAAAGTTTGATGACTGGAGTAACCAAAATTGTAGAAAAAAAGAAGAAACATCTGAAGTGTCTGAAAAAGCCCTTAAAAATTGCATTGGATTGATGGAGAAAAAAAGTCTATTATCTGCACTCTTAGGTCGACCTCCCTCTAGAAACACTAAATTGTATTGATCCTGTTTTCTCCTGCATTTTCTGCTAATGCTTGCAGCCAAAGACTTCATAGTACACTTACTGCAGAAGGATCCGGAGAGGAGGTTCAATTGTGAGCAGGCCTTGCAGCATCCATGGTGAGTTTATAAATAGCAGCAGTGGAGTGGTGGGAGAATGGAGGGTCGATGGCTAGAGAAACAGATGATGGCCTTCAGAGAGAGAAAGTGAGAGAGAAAGGGGAGAGAAGGAGGTGAAAGAAGAGAAAGAGCGAGGAAGAGAGGGAAAGAGGGGAGGGGGGGAGTGAAAGGTGAGAGAAATTGAGAGAGGGAGAGATATTGAGAAATAGAGAAGGAAGGAGAGAGAGAAAGAGAGAGAGGGAGAAAGAGAGAGAGTGGGGTGGAGAGAGAGAGAGAAGGAAGGAGAGAAAGAGAGGGAGAGAGAGAGAGAGGCAGAGAAAAAGAGAGAGAGAGAGAGAGAGAGAGAGAGAGAGAGAGAGAGAGAGAGAGAGAGAGAGAGAGAGAGAGAGA
>JBBKCR010140875.1:0-20737 GCA_037577295.1 Ladigesia roloffi | reverse complement strand
GGTGGCCCACGGCAGCATGTGCCAGCCCCAGCCGGGTTGCCGGACCCTGCCGGTTTGTGCAGGTGGGTGAAGTCAAGACATACCTTTATTAAATCATTCCTTAGTCAGTGAGGGTTCAGGGGCCAGGAAGGCAGACCAAAAACTTTGATGGATGTGGCCCCATCTTACTTATAAACCCCCAAATTTTAATTGCTCTTTAGTCCCATACACAAACATTTCATAAAATCTGTTTGGATCCCAGTGGGCTGCTTCGGCAGCAGGCTCTACGAGACATTGTAGTTGCCTTCCTCTCTATTTTAATTGCACCTCAGACCAGGTTTCGGGGACATGTAAAGGCAAACCACAACCTTCGATGTATGTGGTTCTGTTTCAGAAACCACCCCCACCCCCACCCTGGATTTTAATTGCAATTTATTTTCATACATACCACTCCCGGTGGGGTGGGAACATTCATAAAATGTCAGCATATGGGTGTGGCGGCAGGAGAAACCTGCCTGACGGGCCCATGGGTGGGGCTGTCTGCATCCATGGTGAGCTGCTGATCCCTAATGGGGTGGCCATTCACCCCTGGCAGGGTGGATGTCCAACATATTCTGGGGCCGCTCATCAGACATTGTCATGTGCATCGGCGTCTGGACTTAGAAGCTGATAGAATGAATCTCAGCAAACGACCCTGCATCAGTGCGGAGGGGCCTGCAAAACATCACCAGCTACAGAGCCCCCACCCCCTGCTAATGCAAACAAAGACCTGGAAAATGAGTTTTATACATTTAACTGCAGGTTTGAGATGGACAGATTCACACAAGTCTATAGAGATGACAGAGAGGGAGTGTGGCTGGAGTAGATTAATAATACACCAGAAACAACAAAGGCTTCATTAAATATTTACAGAATCAGACATTTTCATTTAAACAGGAGTCTGTGAGTATAAAAATACTTCAGAATCAAATATATGCTGGTTTGCCTTCTATGAATTATCTGGTACAAGTTACACATGCATTTAAAAATGTAGAATAGCATGTGTTTTAAATAATATTTTAAATCATAATTGTAAATGTTAATCATAATTCTAAATATGAGATCTGTGCAACTTCTACCAACAATAAGTAAAAATCCATAAAGAAATTAAATAATAACTATAAACAAATGTATGGAAGTGGCCAAAATGACAAACAGAGGTGACTGGTAGAAGCTATAAGATCATGAAAATAGTTATATTTCAAAGTGTTATTTACATTTTGAGACAGATCTGACAAAACATTCTTGTAAACAGATCATTTGTATTTATCTTTATTTGTGTTCTTGTTGTTGCATAAAATCTTGAAATTTTATTAAAAACATTTAAAAGTGCATTTTGTTCACGAGTGTAGAGCATTTTATTTAGTTTACATAGTTATCGTAAAGTGTGGTAAAAGGACTAATTATTCATGCTATTCATTCTAATCTTTCTAAATGTAAATAAAGATGATTATCTTCACACCTATCTAGATTTGTATGGTGGCCTCAGGGGTTTGTACTTCACAAGTAAGCAATAAAATATGACACCCCACTTCTAAACACAGTTGTGAGACAAAGGTGATACACATTAAAACACACACACACACACACACACACACTCACACATACACAGGGGGAAAAGTATTGGGACGCAAGATAAGATAAGATCAAACGCGTCTTTATTAGTCTTTTATTAGTGGGAAATTTCTGTTGTTATGGCAGAAATTGGACAATAAAAATGTAAGAGCAGCAAAAAGAAAACAACAGAGTAAAGCTACACAAAGCAATATAGAATAAAAGAGTATATTACACAAATCATACAAAGTTATACATATAAACATGTGTGGTGATGTCCTGTTGCCTTTTGGACAAAAATGGTCACAGATGGTCAAATTTTCCCAACCTCCAGAAAGTAGCCATCATTGTTCTCACAAAGCTTGGTTCCACATATTTATATGAGGCTGCATACTCAGCAGTGGATGTGATAAAAAGCTCATATCACTGCCACTTGACAAATGAACATTTAAGACAATTATTCCATCTGACAACTACACACTTTGTGCCAAGGTTTAGACAGCCTATTAATGGCAGACAGTGTAATTTTTCACACTAGGCTGCAATGTACTTTACATGTTTCAGGACCTCCCATTTTTAGCTATTTTTTTTTTATCTTTTAGTGTCTGTTGTACTTTAATGGCAAGTGAGAATATCAGCAAACTCATAAAACAAACTTCGCTCAAAACAAAGACTATATTTTCTTCTTTAAAAAGAGGAAGAACATTTGTCCCGTGGCAGTCCCACACTGAAGATTCTCCCAAAAAACAAATTATTATAAAAAGACCTGTCTTCTTAAGAAATAGTAAAAACATTAATCCTGCAGCAGTCACAGTTTGCAGAAAAATTATAATTTAATAAAGACCAGTCACCTTGTCAAAAATGGGTAGAACCCATGGTGCCTCTCTTGTGTCTCCATGTCTAGTTTCACTGGAATTGATCCGGGGTGGCTGGTACCAGAGGAGAAGTGCGTAAGGCTTTGAGTTGAGAGTTTCACCTACGTGAAACAGTCGTCCCAGGGGGGGTCGGTGGAGGAATTGAGTGGTGTACCTCTCATTGGCTCTTCTGATTGTGGTCCGATCCCCGCTGACACCTGCGGACCAATAGTTGGGCCATTGGCACGTCAACCTCCAGTTCCTGGTGTTCAAAGATGGGAGGTTGGAAGCCATAGCATACCTCAAATGGGCTCATCCCGGTGGCAGAGGATGGGAGCAGATTATGGGAGAGAGTTCAGCCCAAACAAGTTAGCGGGCCCAGGAGCATTGACGATTGGCTACGAAACATCTTAGGAAGCACTCCAGTTGTTGATTGGTCCTCTCCACGTGACCGTTGGTCTGAGGGTGGTATCCAGAGGACAAGCTGCATGAGACCTCAATCAGGCAGCAGAAGGCTTTCCAGAACCGGGCAGTAAACTGGGGCCCTCTGTCTGAAATGACGTCCTTGGGGAACCCATGCAAGCGGACTATGTGTTTTAACAGCAGTTGAGCAGTTTGTTTGGCAGAGGGGAGCCTCTATAGAGCAGCCAGGTGCATGGCCTTGGAGAATCGATCCACAAATAACTCCCACCAGAGGGGCGAAACAATGAGGTCCTGGACAGGGAATCAGCTTAATTATTCTTCGACCTCGGACGTTGAGGAGAATCTAAACTGCTCAAAGGACAGGGCTCACCATGCTTCCCGGGGATTCAATTACTTCGCTTGCTGGATGCCAATGAGGTTCTGATGGTCCAGACTACGAATGGGTCATGTCTGCCCTGAAGCCAGTGACGCCACTCTTTCAGGGCCCACTATGGCCAACAGCTTGCGGTCCCCTACCCCGTATCGCCCCGTATCGTTGAGTGGGAGTAAACATTCTGGAGAAGAAACTACAAGGGTGCAGTTTTTGGTCTGGACCGCACTGGGAGAGAACAGCTCATACGCCTACATTGGAGGCATCCACTTCCACGACGAACGGGTTGGCAATGTCTGGGTGGATGAGGATGGGTGCTGAAGTGAACAGATGACAGGGGCGGTCTCCGGAGGTCTATGGTTAGGTCGTGGGGCCGATGAGGCGGGAGGCTGATGGCATGGTTCCTGCTGAAGAACTCCTTGAAGTCCCAATATGGCTCCATCAACTTCGAGGTTCTGGGTCTTCCCTGAACACGTCCTGGCAGCTGTCGCAAGACATAAATCTCGACACCCGGATAGCCCAGGATGATGGGAGGTGGGGTGAAATGGGTCACAAGGAAAGAGATGTTATCCACGTGTTAATCTATGGTGAGATGTAGGGGACACTTGCCAGATGGGGTTGAGTTGAGTTCAGGATTATGTGCAGGCCAGTTAAGGTCTCCCACACTGAACTCATCCAACCATTTCTTAATGAACTTTGGGCAATGGGGCACAGTCATGCTGGCATAGAAAATGGTCTTACCCAAACTGTGTCCACAAAGCTAAAATTATCCAAAACTGATTAGGTATGCTGAAGTATTAGGATTATCCTTAACTGGAAGGAAGAGCCCCTGGCCCAAAGCCTGAAAAACAAGTGTGTCACAAATTTTTTTCCATATAATGTAGGTCAGTGCCAGATGGGCTAACTGGTGGTCTAGTTTGCCGGGTGTTCTCATTCCAAGACTGTTAGTGGCACCTCTTAGTTACCCTTGAGCAGTGCTTGAAGTGGGCCGGAACGTAGTGGAACGGAGTATTTTCGTCTTTTGGGTTTCGCCACTTTTTTTCTGCGTTCCAGTACTTACCGAAACCGATCCTACGCAGCGCCAGTGGCCCAAGAATATATCGGAAGTTCCTGCACATATTTTTTCCCACTTCAACCACTGCCCTTGAGCAAGGTACCATCCCCACACACTGCTCTCCGGGCGCTGTCTTCCTGGCTTTACTTTGTTCTTGGCTGCCTGCTGCTTCAATTGGGTTAAATGGAGGAAGAATTTCGTGTTGTTCATACTGTGTGCTGTGGTGTGTTCACGTATGATACAATTGTCACTTTACACTTATGTTCTTGAACGTGTTTCAGCACCTTGGTCAGCTCCTTGAGCTTCACCTTGACCTTACATATGAATATGAAGCATTTGCCGTAACACCATACACACCCCCACTCACGTGTGTGCACACACACACCCACGCGCGCGCAGTGGTCACGTTGTGCTTGAGGCCCACGCCTCAGTATAAAATCTGGTCTTCTCTCAGGCTGTCTGTTTTCTTTTGCCTGTCCACACTGGTGGAAGGCGGAGCACTGAATTCTGCTGTTGTGAGAAGAAACGCCTGTCAAAATGGTAAGTGGTGAGGGGAGGGGGGGTTCCCCTCTTTCTGCTCTTCTGTGTTTTTCTTTGGGAGTTGGCAAAGCTTTTCTGTGACATAAAACGGATCTGCGCTGGTACTAAATAGAGAAACTGAATTTACAATATGGCAGTGTCTAGCAACAGGAGTGCTAATTCCCTTGGTTTTTTTATTCGTTGACAATGAACGAGTGACAGAGACCAGCGAAGGCTAAAAATGGATTAGTTATCCTACTAAAGGGATTACTAACGGTACAGCGGGTCTCTGGCATCGAAACGGAGGCGCTCATGGACGGTAGCACTAATATATAACTGATTTGCCAAAAACATAAACAAGCCGTAAACAAGCAATGGTCTGTTTCCGAAAACAGGCTTCAAATTTGAGTATTCAGTTTCACCTTAAATTTGAGAGCACGTACACGGTATGGACAAAAGTATTGGGACACATGACCATTACACCTACAGAAACGTTTGTGACATTTAATTAAAATAAATATACTTTAATATGTAGTTGCCTCCACTTTTTTTTTAGCTGCAACAGCTTCCGCTTTTCTTGGAAGTTTTCCACATGACATGTTTCTGTGTGAATTCGTGTCTGTTTATTCTGTAGAGCATTTAAGAGGCCAGACACTGATGTTGGACGAGAAGTCCGGGCTTACAACCCCGATCAAGTCCATCCCAGAGGTGCTGGATTGGGTTGAGGTCAGGGCTCTTTTCGGGCCAGTTCCTCCACACCCAGTTCATCCGTCCATGTTTATATGCGCTTTGTACAATTTTGGCACACTTAGCCTGGAATAGAAAAATGTCTTTCCCAAAGTTGGAAGCATGGCATTGTTCAAAATGTCTAGGTATGCTGAAGCACTAAGTCTGCCTTTCACTGAATGTAAGGGACCTAGCCTAAAGCCTAATTAACGGACAGATGCCCCAATAATTTAGTCCATATTGTTTATGTTGCAGAGGGAAGGAAAACTTAGAATAAGAAAACAGCTGCAGCTTCATGTCCCACATGAAGTGTGTGTACATGATACACACTACATAAAAACATGTTTATACTGCATACACTGTCAGGGCCCCAGTGATGTTCAGGGCAGAAAGGAGGGTCAGTTGTGTTATGAATCATGTAACTTATGCAAGTCCAATGCAGCAGCAGCAGCTGGGAGGCTATGTTTAATCCTGATGAGGAAAATTGAAGATGTGAATAGATCCAATTACTCTCCTGTGTATGCTTTGCTAAATTGCTGTACAATTCAGCTTATTGTGTGTGAGTACATTTGCCAGTTTTAAGCAAAGCATACACTGAAAAATGTCACTTCCTCTGATGTTCTGTATAATTCCAAAAATTCAAGATTCAAGATTCAATATTTTTATTTGTCACATGCATAGTCATACAAGTACAACACGCAGTGAAATGTGTCCTGAACTGCTCCTTTAGACTGTGCAGAATTATGTTTTAAGACCATTTAAATTAAGAATAAAATCTGGAATTAAGACACTAAAATAAACAAGAAATTAGAAATATGTACGAGTATGCAAATGCTAAATATAAGTACAACTGAAAAAGTTTTAAAATCTAAAACGCACATCTAACAAATACTTAAGACAGGATAAGGATATGCATTTAAATACGTTTAGCAATTGAATTTACTGTGTGTAAATGGAATGTGCAAATGAATGTTAAAGTGCACTGTGCAATATTGTCAAGTTAGCACAGCAATGTACAAAAAACATAGTGATGAAGCAGGGTGTGTTGCAGAATGATATGTCAGAGTGATGCAACCAGATTGGCCAGAGCAATAGCAGAGTGTACCAGCATGTACATTACAGTGATGTGAATATATATAACAGACCTGAGATGAGGTATGACAGTCTTTGGTAAGGTCCAGTGTGTAATGGGGGGTGAGGGGGTATGTTCTGATTCAGAACCCTGATGGCCTGAGGATAGAAGCTCCTCTTGAGCCTCTCTGTTCTGGCCCTGATAGTGCAGAACCTTCTGACTGATTGCAGAAGTTGAAAAAGTCTGTGACTGGGGTGGGATAAGTCCTTCAGTGTCCGAACTGCCCTGTACCAACATCTCCTGGTGTAAATGTCCTACAGGGAAGGGAGAACAGACCTGCAGCAACGTTCTGCTGCACGGATCACTCTCTGATGAGCTTTTCGGTCCTGCACAGAGCTATTCCCATACCAGGATTTGATGTTCTGTGTGAGGATGCTCTCCACAGCGCCAGAATAGAAAGTCCTGAGGATCGCTGAAGAGACCCCGAACTTTCTCATTTGCCTGATAGGTACAGGTGCTGCATAGCCTTTTTGGACTGGACCTGGATGTGAGCAGTCCACGTCAGGTCTGAAGAGTATTTGATGGACGACACCATCTCCACTGGAGCTCCATTAATGATGTAGTCTCACTGCTGTCTCCTTCTGAAGTCCACCACCAGCTCCTTGGTCTTGGTGATGTTCAGCTGGAGATGGTTGTCCTGGCACCATGATGCCAGGTTCTTCACCTCGTCCATGTACGCCATCTCATCATTTCTGGTGATGAGACCCAACACCACTGTGTCACCAGCTGCAGGGGTCTTTGTCCTTCAGGGATTATCACCTTCACCGTATATGCAGAAAGTCCCTGGTTTGAAAGGCGGAAACAGTGATGCCCTGCACACTGATTTTTCTGACTTTACAAATCCATTCATTAATCCTAGAGGCATCATGGTGAAATCTGGGATCAAATCTTCTAACTGGCTTGTAAAATGTTAAGTGCTTAACAATCTTGATATAATTTAAGGCTTCCTTGTTTGCTTGTATTTAAATTAGCTTGTGTATTTGCTGTTGGAAAGTCTATTACTACTCAAATAAATGGCTTAAACAGTTTTACACAAAAGCATAAGGCATTTCAAAGTCCTGTACATCTGAAAAAAGTACAAAAATTGGATGTGCTAAAGCTGATCCAGTATTTATAACATGTAAAACTGTTACTTGATATCTCATTTGTTACCTTTGTCTTGATTTCCTTGTAAGGTGAACTTCACGGTGGAACAAATCCGTGCCATCATGGACAAGAAGTCCAACATCCGCAACATGTCTGTGATCGCGCATGTGGACCATGGCAAATCAACCCTGACTGACTCATTGGTGTCTAAAGCTGGTATCATTGCATCAGCACGGGCTGGAGAAACCCGCTTTACAGACACACGCAAAGATGAGCAGGAGCGCTGTATTACAATCAAATCAACGTAAGCAGCACATAAACATCCACAGAGAGGGAGAGGCAGCATCTGCTGTAAGATGCAATGATAAAGTGTAAAGTTTCATCATATTTTATGAAGGATTATAACATATATGAACCTCTATGACACATTTAGAATTGTTACAACAGAATTACTAAGGGACTTAATGGCCAGTGTCTCCACAAAGCAGTTGGCCACTGAGTCACTTTATGAAGGGGCCCCACAGTATGTTCGCATTTCAAATAGAGTAGTAGTATGTATTGTTCAGCTACTGTACACTGTAAAGAGCAGAATATGCATTTTATCACTGTGTACGTGTTTCTTATACATTGTCAATCATTTAGACAAATAGAACATTCATTTATCATTTTTATTGAAATTATAGACAGTAATTACATCTTTTAATTTTACCATTAAAATGGTTAACATCATTTTGCTGTTGGCTGCCGTCCCGCCTAGTCCTTGCACCTGTAGATCCCAGGACAGGTTCCGGGTCCTCGTGACCCTAGTAAGGATAAAGCAGCTACAGAAAATGCATGAATAGTAATGAATTCATGAAGGATGACAATTGTTTAACTGGAAAAAAAGTTTTTATACGTTTCTTTATTAATCACTTGAAAACGGCCCACCCGGGCACAACACAAATGCTGAGAATGAACTGAAAGTCAATCAAAGGTTATCCACAGTCCCTCCTTTCGCCCACAGTCAGTGAGAAAATGCCACCCAGGTGTGATGTCCTCGTCTCCGGGAAGGCTCCCGTGCTCTCAACCCTGCAAAGGACAAACAGAATGACACCCCAGACAATGCTGTAATTTTGCCCCTCAGCTACTTAGTCCTTGTCTCTTCTCACTTGTCAGCTCAGCTCCTGCAGTGCCTCTCTCCACTGCCACTGAGGAGGAGACTCTGGGGAAGCAGAAATGAAATGGAGTTAAAAAGCTTGCAGAAGAAGCAGCACAAGAACCAGTCTTTAGACCGTCCTCTCTAAACCTAAAGTGTATCCGCGCCCAAGCACCAGGATTTGTGCGAGCACACACCGAGCTCGGACAGTCGCCGAAGGCTAGAGAGACCTAAATAGATTTTTCTTTTTTTTCTTAAAACAATCTAACACTATACACAAACCCCATCCACAAGGGTGACTCAGCACTGTCCTACTGGACCGACTGGGTTAAATACACACACACACATCCAGTCAACCAATCACACACCACTAGCTGGGGATTCCCCAGTTAAGTCATCAGTCCAGCCAGGTGGACCAGTGATTGGTTGCCTGGCAACCCTGTTGGAGGACTAAGCAATGCTCCCAAGTTTCTAGTCACCTCACACACAAACACACACATTAACCACTATCTGTCCAGGGCTGTGCCACCTAATATGTGGGTGATTGGCTCCATTGGAGGCCCGGTGAGCTGCTTTTGCCGTGACAGTACCCTCCTCTCTAGGACCGGCTTTTAGGGAGATGCGTGGGCATCCTCCAGCCACTTCCTGAGGTGTGACAGGGAGTCCCCAGCTCATCACCTGGCTAGCACCCCACGGATTCAGAGGGGGCCGCCTCTAAGGCCAAGGATTTGCGATGAAACTCATCAATGAGGTCTTGACTCAATATCTGGCTGTCCATCACCCAACTCCTCTCCTCAGGACTGTACCCCTCCCAATCCACCAGGTACTGCAGAACCCCTGCATGTCTCCAAGAGTCCAGGAATCTCCTGACCCGATAAGCTGGGGAACCCTAGATCTCGATGGCACTGGGGAGCATAGTGACCAACTCACTGCCGTTCAACAGGCCAGCCACTGCTGGTTTCAAACAAGAGACACGAAAGGTAGGATGAACCCGCTTGTCAGATGGTAATTTTAGCTTTTATGTGGCCCGCCAGCAACTCTTCTTCCTGAGACGTCTCAGGTATTTTTACCTCCCTCAGAAGGTGCTTAAGAACTTTTATATCTGCACCATTGAGAGCATCCTGACGGGAAACATCTGCATCTGGTTCGGGAACAGCACCAAGCAGGACAGACGAGATCTCAGAGAAGTGGTACACTCTGCTGAACGCATCATTCACTTCTGAGCTTCCTGACCTACTGTCCATCTACACTGAGCGGTGCCAGACTAAAGCCAGGAAGATCATAGAAGATCTGATAATGGACTGTTTTCTCTTTTGAGGACAGGAAAATGCGTTTGCTCCCTTAACACCAAAACAGAAACAGAACCAGACTCTGTAACACATCTGCAGTATCTGTACTGAAAATATTATTTATTATTCATTATTCATACAACACACATTTCTATATTATTAATATCTACCTGTCAAAACGACACTTTAACATTTACATCTGGTACTGTGATTACTGTTTTATTTACTCTGTTGCACGAACTGTTATTATATTCTGTTCTTATTATATTCACTACTGCTAATTACTGATTACTGTTCATATTATACTCATTTATTTCTCTATTGCACAACCTTCTCTTTTACACATGCACTTGGTGCCTTTTTCCTCCACCCCACACAGTGCTTATGTATACTATATACATTATTTATATTAATACTCCACCCCCCCTAAAGCTCTGGTAATGCATTTGCACTTTATCGCTACTTATCTCATCTAATATTTTTCCTACTTTTTTTTCTCTCTTCTAGTGTTTCTTAAGGTCGGGTGTTGCATTGCAAAAGCATTTCACTGCATGTTGTACTAAGTATGATATTGTATGTGACAAATAAAATCTGAATCTGAATGTGAAACTGAGTTGTTATCTCACTTTGCAGAGCGATCTCCATGTACTATGAGCTGAATGATGATGACTTGGCCTTCATCAAGCAGAGTAAGGATGGCTCTGGATTTCTCATCAACCTAATAGACTCACCTGGACACGTGGACTTCTCCTCAGAGGTGACAGCCGCCTTGCGAGTCACTGATGGAGCGCTGGTGGTGGTGGACTGTGTGTCCGGTAAGACGTGTATATCTCCTCTTACTATAAATTTGGTCAATTCATTGCATTGCTTCCAGGCATTATTCTAATTAAAGATGTCTGAAATGTTATTTTAACTAGTTATACTAAATGGGGGAGAGGGATGTCATTTGAACTAGGAAGAAAGACGCTTGAAATATTTGTAATGTTCATTGTAGATTGGAATAAAATTTTGGGTATCTGGAATGTTAATTTTGACTGGGAAGGTCTGAATTATGGATATCAGACATACATATACAACCTAGCATATGATAAAATGTGGGCTACTTTGGATATTTGAAATGCATATCCAGTCTTAACTATTAAATACTTAAACATCATGCCATCGAAGCCTAGGAGTTGAGAAGGTTCATTAAAGCCTTGCGAATCTATATGCCTGTCTCATTAGGGGTGTGTGTGCAGACGGAGACAGTGCTCAGGCAAGCTATAGCAGAGCGCATTAAGCCTGTGTTGATGATGAATAAGATGGACCGAGCATTGTTGAAACTGCAGCTGGAGCCTGAGGAGCTCTTCCAGACTTTCCAGCGCATTGTAGAAAATGTGAACGTCATCATCTCCACATATGGAGAGGATGAAAGTGGACCAATGGGCAACATCATGGTGAGATTGTCGTGTGTCTGTGTGTGTACATGTGTGTTTATTTACTGGAATTTGAATCAGAATAATTTATTTACATAGTGTTGTCTTAATCTGAAAGTAATAATATGAAAACTATTAAATAATAATGTAATAACAATAACAATGACATGAAATAAAAAAATGAAGCATAAGGTAATATACATAAAAGAGTAAATAAATGATGGGCCCTCACATAGGCTTTTCTTTTACCACCTTCCTATGCCTCTTTCTCTTGCTCTCTATTCTGTCTCTCTTTCTCTGTACTCTCTCTGTCTCCATACTCTGTCTCTCTTTTTTTTCCTCTTCTCTCTATCCCTCTCTCTCTCTCTTATTCACAGGTTGACCCAGTGGTGGGTACAGTAGGTTTTGGTTCTGGTCTGCATGGCTGGGCCTTCACTCTAAAGCAGTTTGCTGAAATGTACGTGGCTAAATTTGCTGCCAAAGGTGAAGCACAGCTCGGACCCACAGAACGCTGCAAGAAGGTGGAAGACATGATGAAGAAACTGTGGGGTGACAGGTAGCAAACACTTACACAAGTTATGTTTGTCATTTGGAAAAAATACACATATTACCCTGCATCACCTCTTTCTTGCTAATCCAACCTTTCTCTATTCCAGGTATTTTGATCCAGCCACAGGAAAGTTCAGTAAAACCGCTACCGGCCCTGATGGAAATAAATTACCTCGTACTTTCTCCCAGCTCATCCTGGACCCTATTTTTAAAGTAAACATTTGTCAACTTGCATTTTCATCACACAGCTATGTCTTGGCAAATAAATATGCAAAATATCCTAATAATTCCTTCCCATTAATGCCCTTCTTCCTTAAATCCTCTACAGCATCTTTCACAGCATCAGTGAGAAACACGCATGTCGTGTTTTACAGGTTTCTGTAGAGAAATAATTTTCTATACCGATGTTGATGATTAGAACTGACTGGTACAAAAAATATGTAAAATGTTTACATAAATATAATTATAAAAATGACAAAAAAAAAGTAAATACTTATGAATGAGGAGAACACTTTTTAGTGTTTTTTTGTATTTGTCATATCTGGGTGCGTTTACCAGCCGTCCTCCTTTCCATGTATTTTCTTATTGAGAAACCCATAAATCAAACTAGAGCGCAGGCCAAACAAAAGAGTTCCCAACAAACACAGAGCACATGAATGTGACAGACCCCTAGTGTCGGTCCTAACTCAATTACCCTTGATCACACCAGCAGCTGCTTCTTGTCATTCTCTCTGATCAGACTGGTGTAAATCAAAATTGAGCTAAATGACACGACAGTAACTGCTGTTTGGTCTCTGTATTTAAAGGATTTTGATATATTTACCATTCTTTTGTTTTGCATAAAACTGAGAAAATAAGGAAATGAATTACCTGGTTTAGACTGGTAGTATCTCTTCATAGGGACTATCAGTGATGTTTTTTTCATCATTTTTCAGGTGTTTAACGCAATAATGAACTTTAAGAAGGAAGAAACAGCTAAGCTGATAGACAAGCTGGACATTAAACTGGATCAAGAGGACCGGGAGAAGGAAGGGAAACCACTCCTTAAGGCTGTTATGCGCCGCTGGCTGTCTGCTGGAGAAGCTCTGCTCCAGATGATTACCATCCACCTGCCATCGCCTGTCACAGCCCAGAGGTACCGCTGTGAGCTGCTCTATGAGGGGCCCGGTGACGATGAAGCCGCCATGGGTATGGCTTCCCTGCTATTAAATTGCTGTAATTTCTTGTTTTAGTGACATCAGTGATATGATAACTCCATCAGTGTAACTAATATTAGGTCGGGAAGCACTTATTACAGCATAGTTGCACAATTTTAAAATTTAGGTTTAGGTATGTTGTGTAAAATTTTCATTAATACATAGTGATACATTTAAATATTTCAAATGTACCTTTAGATATTTTAAAGCACTTCTAGTAAACAAAAAAGAATTACATGTTATATTATACATTGGATTTTTTGCAGGCCTTGAAATTTGATCATTTTTGATATTGTACATTCTGGATATTGATTTCATCACATTCTCAAAGTTCTATAGATTTATCAAACATACTTGAATTTTCTGAGGTCAAACATTAAATTTCATTTAGAGCTAAAAGATATATGTGTATTGATGATCAATACCAAATTTTTACCTGACTGGTCAGTATTTAAATATTGGTAAGTTTTTGGATGGTGCTGTTAACAGTATTGATCCAGCATTAATGCATGCTTGCATAGCTGATATTATTAAATAATTGATGCTATCAATGGAAGGGATGGGAGACATTTGATGACCATTTTTAGATTTTGGGAGATTTCTCCTTCCTTGCTGTCTACATTGAAGAACATGGGTCTTTCATGTTGGGCGTGCAAGGCAGACACAACTGTGGGAGATAGCTTAAGATACGAATAGAGATTAATGAACACAACTGCTAGAGTGATCTTCACAGAAAATCCACTCTCCAGCTGCCATCTGGAGTATGAAGGTTGGAGATAGCAGGAGAAGTCATGACACAAGTCAGTTTCTTCTTCTGGAGCACAGCCATTTCAATACAATTAACAAGAGACAAACCCGAGCAGCGGCTTGTTAGCGAGCTAGGTGAAGCTTTTGCTAGAGCTTGCCACAACTTCTTGGTGACCGCAACTACCTCTCTGGATCAGCTGGGCTTTATATTTAGGGGAGAGACACACACAACCAAACACACAACACAAAAATAATGATCTCAATGAAACATACTAAAAACTGAACACAAGACAGACAGACTTCTCATCAGGTACCCATCAACCCTGCAGATCTTTCAAGGCTCAGTACTCTCACCTGGGTTGCCCTAGGACACCCATACACAGAACAACACAAGATGTCATCAAGACGCGACAGAACCTGACGACTCAAACGACGGTGCCTACTGAGAGCAGGACCAAAGGACTGGAAATGACAAAGACACAATTTTGCATTTTACTCCAAAAAAGCAATAATGAAATAATTTGGATATTTTAAACTTCGGCTTATAACTCAGGATTTGCGGAGGTTATTATGGCAAACAAGGGGTCTTTGGAAATGTTCACTGAGCCCTATCTTACTGTGAATTATCACATTTAGTGTGCGAGATTTGGATTTGCTGCTCAATTCTGCATCTCATTAAACAGGCATCCCACCCTCCATTTATATAAACAAACTCACACAGTCAGTTCTCAGACCTCCGCCATTGCAGCTGCATTTTGGCTTTTTTATGTACCTGACACTGACTGTATTAAAGTTTATTTTCTGTCTCTCTCGCAGGAATTAAAAACTGTGACCCTAAGGCTCCCCTGATGATGTACATCTCTAAAATGGTGCCAACCACTGACAAAGGCAGATTTTATGCATTTGGTCGTGTCTTCTCTGGTTGTGTTTCAACTGGACAGAAGGTACGAATCATGGGACCAAACTTCACTCCGGGGAAGAAAGAAGATCTCTATCTCAAACCTATCCAGAGGTCAGTACGGCCATAACTCAGCGCTGAAGTGTTGTAGAGTTAAAAAATGTTTAGAAAATTGAAACACCAAAAATTTGTATCTTAGACAAAAAGACACCAGCTAGGTTAATTTTAGCCCCCCAAGATAAAATAAACTCTTAAAGGTGTCATATGGCCTTAAAGGTCAAACTTAATCCACACTAGGGCTGTGCGATATGGACAAAAGAAACCTATCACGATTTTCTTGAATAATTTTTCGATTTCGGTTATAATTGCGACTTAGACACACAATTAGTGATTTAGACATTCTTTAGACAAGAATCAAGTAGAGGCTCATTAGGAATTCAACGGGCCCATTCCAAAGTCCCTGCAAGCTCTTTGTTTAATATTTAAACATTAAAATCCATTTGAGTTTTGTAGAATATGTTAGTTAAGTAAAGGTACTGATTATGTACATTGTAGGGTAGCATTGATAGTTTTTATTCCCTGAAAGCAGTCTCTACTCACTGAAATAAGCTGAAATATTCTGTCAAAATGCAGATTCTGAATTTCCAACTTTTGTTTGTATTGGGATTTTAATTAAGTGAAAAGTTATTAAAAATAAGTAAGGGCACATTTATTTTGTGTTTTGTCTTGTCATCTAAACAAAGAGAGAATATACTCAGACCTGTCTATAAAGAATATTAGTTCATAATGGAAGCAATTAAGTAGCTATTTAATTGCTTATTACACTTAAATCATACATTGGCATTCAAATTGGCATTCACTCTAGACTTTTCAGAGTGTTCAGAGTGCTTGCCAGAGAAGGAATGGCTGTCTGGTTCAAAATTAACTCCTGTATTCCATGAATAATTCAATTTACAGGCCCTGTGGTCCTAAATGTTCTGTGCCTCTGTCCTCCTCTGCAGGACAATCTTAATGATGGGGCGTTACGTAGAGCCCATTGAGGACGTGCCCTGCGGCAACATTGTAGGTCTGGTGGGCGTGGACCAGTTCCTGGTTAAAACAGGGACCATCACTACATATGAACAAGCGCATAACATGCGTGTGATGAAATTTAGTGTCAGTCCTGTGGTACGTGTGGCTGTGGAGGCCAAAAACCCAGCTGATCTGCCCAAACTAGTGGAGGGCCTGAAACGCCTGGCCAAGTCAGACCCCATGGTGCAGTGCATCATTGAGGAATCAGGGGAGCACATCATCGCTGGAGCTGGAGAACTGCACCTGGAGATCTGCCTAAAGGACCTGGAGGAGGACCACGCCTGTATCCCACTCAAGGTGAGGAGGACAGATGAAGTGGAAGTGGGCTTGGTTATGGGACATGGAAAATGAGCTCTAGAGCTTATCCTGGTAGGTGGAAAGAGATGTTGGTCATATGTGGCATTTTATAGAGCAGTTATTTCAGATCTCAGTTTGAATAATTAAACCATTATACACTTTAAAGTTAGTCATACTGCAAAATAGGTTTTATTGATATTCCTTTATTTACAGAACACAAAAAATAACATTCAAGGTCACAAAAAACCATGAGTGTGATGATCAATTAAGTTATTCACTAAAACACTCTCCCTCTTGGGTTCCACAGCATCAAAGTTGACATGCAGCACTGTGTAATTCATGGTAATTGCCACTAGATGGAAATGTCTATCAATTTTTGAGGGAAAAAAGCATAATTGTCCAATGAATTACCTCATTTCATGATGTGCCAGACACTACGTGGGGCTTGACAGTATATACCCCTCATTATCTGAGCTTTTATTTATTTATTCATTCATTTAAATTAGACCAAATCAGACAAGTAGAGAAAATACAGAGAGAGAATTTAGAAAAAAATGTGAAGCTGAAGAGGTTGAAGATGTCGCTCAAGATGCTGCACCTGAAAAACAAGAACCAGCCACACAGACACAGACCAAAACACAAAACAACGGCAAAACTGCAACAACACAGAAACAACACATCGTTGTTGTCTGGTGGAAATCTTCTAACTTCATTTTGGGCTTTGTTGTTAAGCACTTACTAAGCACTGAAAAGTGTTGAAAATAGTTATACTAATTTTGATGACACAGTATTCATTTCCTTTGAATATACATCATTTATTATGTTTTGAGAGGTGGAGAGGGAGGCACCAGACATGTGTCCCTGCGAACACGGGTCAGGGGCCCAAAAAAAGTTTACATGTAGTTTGCGTCAGAAAAATACCTACAATAGCAGTAACACAATTTCTACTATTAGACATAATAATAGTAACAATTAACAATGATAGTGACTTTTTGTGCAAAGTAGAGCTGACCACTTTATTTCTGTCTTCTCTGACCTGCAGAAATCAGACCCGGTTGTGTCCTATAGAGAGACAGTGAGTGAAGAGTCAGATCAGATGTGCCTGTCCAAATCTCCAAACAAGCACAATCGTCTGTACATGAAGGCTCGCCCTTTCCCTGATGGCCTGGCTGAGGACATAGAGAAGGGGGATGTGACAGCCAGGCAGGAGCTGAAGGCTCGCGCCCGTTACCTAGCTGACAAGTATGAGTGGGATGTGACAGAGGCCCGAAAAATCTGGTGCTTTGGGCCAGATGGGACTGGACCAAACCTCCTGGTGGACGTGACCAAGGGTGTGCAGTACCTAAATGAGATTAAAGACAGTGTAGTGGCTGGGTTTCAGTGGGCCACTAAGGAGGTGAGATGGATAGTTTTCCTTTTACCCCAGTTAGTAAAATTTGCAAGATATATATATGTATAATATATGTATGTATATATGTATAATGTGAATGAATAATCAACATTACAGACATTCACCTCTTGTAATAATTAAAATTTTAAATTAATAATAATAACATTAATAACTTAATGTGTTCATCGCAGGCTTGGCCAATAAACCCAGTTCTGATTGGTCACAGTAATGGTCACAGCAATCAAAAATTTGCCCTAATATTCAGAGGAAAAAAATGCTTCAGCATGAAAAAAATTCTTCAGCACAATGATAAAACTAATTACATCTATAAGGCGCAGTTTAAGACGATGTACAGAAAAACACAGGTGTTCTGATGAATTTTGCTGCCTTGTAGCTCAAATTGACTGCAGTCTACCATTTCATGCTACCATATCGAAAAATACAACTTTTAATTTTATATAGTTAAGTTTGTAGTCTGTATATAACAGTGATAATGATGAGAATTAGACAAATAATATGCATAAAATATATATTATTTAAAATATATACTAAAAAGCAGTCTGTCGTTTAAAAAATGCTCCCTTGAAGTTTTTAACACGTTAATTCAACAGCCCTAATATATGTATGTATAATATATGTATTTAGAGAAGTTTTGGAAATGAGTAATCTTTTGTTTATTCACTGTATGTATTGTAAAATGCTATTACTGATGTAAACTGCCCAGCATTAATTTGTTTAATGCTATAGGTAGTAATAGCAATTTAAGGTTGGAATATAAGCTTGTATTTTGTGTTACGTTGCATAACTTGTTACATTAGCCTTGTAGCTTCAATGCAGTAGGACACTGATGGACAATATTTAGGGTACCGTTAGTATTCATTTAGGTTTTTAAATTTTTTTTTTAAGTCTAAGGTCTTTATTGACAATTTTGTGTTGACAAACCACGCCTGAAAGCACAGGGCGGTTCTCTGATTTATATAACGTAAGAGACAGTTAGCAGTACCCTGCCCCCAAGTGGTGTGACAGGTTACAACTGAGAGAATACGCTTTGAATGCTCTTTGCGTTCGGGGTTCGAATCTCGACCCCTATACTCCTTGGTAGTACTGTCAGGTCTGTGATGAAAGAACATGCACCACGCTGAAGTGTGATGGACAACGCATCCACAGTATCTGAGACCTGTAGCGATGTTTTGTTTTTAAATTAGAAACATATTTAAAAAGTAAAAATAAATATTGACTTATGAACATCAGAGTACATCATGTATGTTCGTTAGGCTCTAGAGAGCTGCTTAAGAAGTTCCTTTGTAAATGTTTTCAGTAATCAAAAAGTGACTGCGTGAGAAATCTTTAGTTTTAACGACAAAGTTTGCGTTTGTATTGCACTAATGCATTCTGAGGAAAGTGCCCCCTATAGGTGCAAGGTTGTAAATATGAGCATTATCCTGAGTTGCTGCAAAATGGTAGTTTTGATTTTGTTTCTCTTTATTGTGCTGCAAATTGCAGTTTCCTAAAAATGCACTGGATATAATGTAATCAAGTGATGTGTTTAAAAAGCATTATGTTGACAAAAGTTTTTTTTTGTTGATTACACAGAATTGGAAACCCTCAGGGCCTTTTAGGCTTTCAGAAAGGCCTAAAATATCCAGTTTGTATTGAGTAGAATTATGTTTATGGTTGTGGACTTGTGTTGGAATTAAGTTTAGATGGAAATCAACAGAATTAAATACTTTGGGGTATCACAGGCTCTTTTTTCTCCATATTATCTATTGAGGTGAAGTTAATTATTAAGGCTTTCTGGCACTGAATTAAAGGTTTCAGAGTCCTGTGTTTAATATAGAATGTCCAAATCTGAATAAAATTAGTTCAGCCTAAGGAGAATCCTATATTGGCAACCACATTTTTTCTTCTTGTTTGATGGTGCTTCACTCTAATAGCCACAGTTAGCCTCGAGATTTCATGAATACACTACTAACTATGATATATTTGTCATCATTTTTTTAAATCTTATATTTTTCCTCTTTGTAGGGGGCACTCTGTGAGGAGAACATGCGTGCTGTTCGCTTTGACATCCATGACGTGACGCTGCATGCCGATGCAATTCACCGTGGTGGAGGTCAGATCATTCCCACAACACGCAGGGTGCTGTATGCCTGCCAGCTGACCGCTGAACCCAGACTAATGGAGCCTATTTACCTGGTCGAGATTCAGGTAGGTGTCACACTCTCACAAAGATGTCGAGTTTAAATGTGTGCAGATACAAACCTCTACGTCAGCATTATATTTTAGGATTAAAATGAGTAAACCTCTGATTGGGCCCTACTAATATTCATTAATGTGTAAAAGTACAATTATTTGTTTACATTTTAACTTAGAATACTCCTCTAGAATTAATTTTGTTCTATCAAAAATGTACTGTACCAGTTTTAAGTCCCCTGTGATTTGAAAAGAGATGACATCAGTATTGGTAAGTATCCCTGTTGGGTTGTAATCACAAAAATGTTGGACAGTAAAACAGGGAGAGTAAAGAATAATTCAGATCCAACCTTTTATCAAGTAACCTAGCAAACATTGTTTGCTGTGATGCTTGTGCCTGTATAGTTCTTCTTGTGGAGTAATAGAGTGCAGGTTAAACAGTGCCCTCCATACTTATTGGCACCCCTTGTAAAGATTAGTTGTAAAGATTTTTTAGTTAAATTTAGCTTCATCTGATGCTGGAAAAAATATTTTTAATTGAAATACATTTATTCAGAACAAATTCCTCATCAAGAAATAATTATTTTCAACAAAAACACACATGGCACAATTATTGGCACCCCTGTGTTTAATATTTTTTACAACCTCTCTTTACCAATAAGACAGCACTAAGTGTTTACAGCACTAAGTGTTTACTAAGTGTGTAACATTTTATAATGTTTGAGAATATGGAGATTTTGAGAGCATTCTCCTTTACAGAATATTTGTGCACTCTCTTCTTCAAATCACCCCAAACATTTTGAATAAGGTGAGATGGGGAG
>JBBKCR010140866.1:0-20746 GCA_037577295.1 Ladigesia roloffi | reverse complement strand
TAAGCCTGATCCACGGAAGTGTCTCCGTGTTTATTTCCAGTTAGGTAGGTTAATGAAAAAGCGGGACAAAATGCTCAGTTCGCGTGAGGCGTGAAATAGGGTGAAATTGCTGTACAGTGCAACGTAAAGCGGGACAGGTGGTCACTCTAAGCGCTACACATGCGCTGACAGTCGCCAATGCACAGAATGCAGACACAGTCAGCTACCCAATTTTTATTCAATCCAAGCACAGACATTGACTCGTAATACTCGTATGATACTCGTACTCGTCTACAGTGCTTCATCCGTACCGGATATTCGTTTCAGCCGAGTATCCAGCTCATCCCTACTAACAGTAACTAAAACACAAAAATAATATCAGAAAAACAACAACAGTGCTAAGTTAGATGGAGGTGGAAAATGGTGGAGTGACGCCAGCGAGTCGAGCTTCAGAGTGTCCTGTAATGAATTCCAGCTCTGTAACCAGAAGCAGATTTTCCCTGTCCAGTAAAGACTCTCGAAACCCTAGGGGTGATCCAGTCAGCGGAACGAGTCGGATAGTTTACGCACCACGGGGGACCTGTGGGTAAGCCCCTTTTCACCTCCATAAACACACTCCTCCAGTCCCTGGTTCCTCCTGCTTCTGTTTCGGAGGAACTGCTAGATTCATTCCTGCACTCTGGCCTAAAAAAACTGATCCTATCTGGCTGTGTTCACCATGGAGATGAAATGTGTGGATGAGGTCAGAAGAGAAGCAGCCGAGAGCTCTTCCAGGATCACCAATGGCCCCCAGATTCCCTCCTGTGATATTTCCTCATGAATGTTCTGTTTACTCTCACTCTAACTTCCCTCGCAGCAGCCAGGCGTCCGTCGCAGAGTTGATTATGATATTTAACTCAGCACCTCATCAGCTAAGAGCTGCTCCCCTTTTTCTCAAGAATCGCCTGTTCATCTTCTCAGCAGACTTCTGACAGAAGCTTGTTGTTGCTGGCTGTCTGCCATCTGCTCTAAAGAAGCTTTTAATGTCCCAGATTTTAAGAAACCTGCATTAGGTCAAGCTGGCTTGACCCTAGAGTTAAATTTCTATTATTGCATGATGAATTGTGGACATGCAATAAACTGACATACTTTACAAACAGTCATGTACACTAATGAAAGATTATGTCCATTAATATAACAGTACCATGTGAGAAGTTGTTTTATTTTAATTTGTCATCCTGAATTCCATATTCATTTTACCTTTTCAAACCAATTATCAATATTTTGAATTTTGTTCTAAAGATGAATATACTGTATCAACATCATAAAAAGAAGGATGGAGTATCGCAATACTTATATTTCAGGAAACATATCAGTGTTTCAGTATATACTGGTCTCTTATGGAATCAACTACAAGTTCAATGTTTTTAATATTTTTAAAAACAGAAATGTTAGTATAAACTCATCATCTTTCTCACCTACAACTACTGAACAGAGCTTTGGAACTTCTTAAAAACAGTTACAACTTCAGCCAATCACATGCCAGCAAGCAGCAACACAGCCAAACCTATTTGGATACTGGGTTATGAAGCTGGAAAGCAGAGTAAAGAAATAAAACTGTTCATCATTTGTGTTCCAAACACTGACAGATATCCCTAATGTCCCTACTTAGTTCTATGGCTTTGCACTGTTATATTGCTAAACAAAATCTTTCAGGTTATATGTGATGGAGGCATGGTCATGGCATGGTTATGTCAGTGTTGGTAAGCAGGATTCCAATGAATGGCAAAAGCCGACTAACACTCAGTGTATCTCATGTTTCTCGGAAATGAGACTAGAAGTTATTAATGGCAGCCCAGTCTCAAGATTGACTTTCTCAAGAAAAGTGCAGGATGGTCTTCCCTTTACACTCCCAACTTCCCAATAATTGTACCAGCTGTTACAGTCTGCCTTGCTTTCATTCCACTGTGCTGAGTTTATCAGTTTCAGTAAAGACGCCCTCCTCCCTGATCTCAGTTCAGTATTTTAACCTGACATAACCCTGATTTTCCTAACATGACCCTCTCCCACTACTTACTGGCACTGCTCTAGTCTGACTTATCATAGCAAAAGTTTGGGAATGCCTCTGTTTTAAGTATTTTCTTGACATGTTTTTGGGATAAAATGAGCATGTCTATCAGTGTGTTATACCTAAATGTATATACAGCAATTATAAGCATGTAGCTTCAGTGCAGCACATTTGTTAGCCCTATTATTTGGAAATCTCACATCTGATCTGCAGTCAAAAAAAGCATAATTGGCTTTGCTCTCACTTTTGTGGGTGGGAGGGCATGATGCTATTTTTCACAGGAATTGGAAGTAAGCATTCTCCTAAAAGCTCATTAACATGTCCTCTGACATCAGTTCATAAAGAAATGGTGAAGATTCACCTAACTGTGTGATAACACATGTTAAACCTCGCCTTCATTTGGTGGTGTTAGCATAATGGGAGGGGTACTACTGGAATTAGAGATAACTACAATAATTTTCATACATAAATTACAAAAAGAAAACGAAACAAAGATGGGTTTGCATCACTAAATTCAAAATAAATAAATTCCTACAACACAATCATAGGTGGGACGTCCAAGAAATTAGACAAATATTTTTACACAATGTTTATGTTTTCAACGAAATGAACCTGCACAGGTAGATGCAATATTATAATTAAGTTAGGATTGATTAATGTAACACCTATTTTTTTTTTATGGGATACACAATATATGACACGGACTGTCCTTCATTGCCGGGCAACATTTCATTTACTTGCAAAAACAAAAATCCTCCTCAATGCATAAGGTGTGCTCCAGGTGTCTGCTCTGGGCCCTTCTCTCTTTTTTATATTTTTACAAACATTTCACAGAACTTATTTTGCAGTCTGTTGCAAATGTGATGTGGATGTCTGCAGTGGAATTGAATAATAAAAACAGTGACTGAATATTTGTTTCTCCGATACACCTTTAGTTGGAGAATATTGTTGTATGTTAATAAAGACTTTACTGCCTGTTTTGATGCTCTCCATTAATCCAGTCCCTTTTGTTTGGGTTGTAAATGGACTACTGGTGTTTTTCTGCCAAATCCTGATAGTCTGCGTATCTGTTTTGTGACGATGGATAAAAACAATCTTGGCTATAGTGACTACCCAGCAGAAATATGAAAGCAAAGATAGCAAACAGTCAGGAACAAAAGAAAGGAAAGATCAAGGCCAGGACGTGCTGATAAAATTTCAACAAAGAATAACAAGCACGTGTGAACTGCATTCTGGGAGAAATGCTGTAGATATTTCTGAGCTTACTCAGAGGAAGAAGTGTCTAAATGACCAACAACAAACACAAACAAGTTGCTAAGAATGTGTAGTGTCAGTATTTGTGGTTTAATGTGAGAAACCTAAACCACATAAACAAACTCCTTTCCCAGAGTGCCATGAGTCCAGTGATCCCATTAAGCTCTTTTAAATTAATTATTTTTCAACAACTGAATCTTAGAGAAGATGCATTTTCTCCCCATTAAAAAGAGTTCTAACAATATTTTATTACTACAGGCTCATTGTTGGCCTTGGTATAAAAGAGTTACAAGTTGAGTTTATCATGGAACTGACAAGCTGTGAATCAGTAGCACCAGTGCTGATGGCATAAGGACATTACAGTCTAATTAATAATGTAGCTAAGGGAATGTTTAGGGACTTAAACTGATAACAGACAGCTCATGAAAAAGAATGTCTACTCTTATAGATATACATTTGAATTAAAGCAAAACATTTCTGCCAATTTTATCACCTGAAAACAAGTTTAGAGACACAATGCCTACTTTTGTCTTTCTCTGTTGCTTCTCACTGAGGTAATAATCATCAACAGATGTTCAATTTATGTGAATTCAATTCACTTATTTAAATTTTTTCAGATTTTTTGCCCAATTTAATCACCCTCAGTTTTAGCCACTGGTTAGGTCTCCCCCAAAAGAAAAGCTTGTGAAGGAAATGTGAAAGAAATCTGTCGCTATGCAAAGTAACTGTCAATTTGCAAAATCATAAAAAGAAATTTGGGGGGATGCCTGGTTTAACAGATACCCTGGCTATCACTGTGCTCAGTGATGGTACGATGAGGGAGGGGTTGTCATCCTCTCTGTCATGCTCTCTAGAACTCTAGAACCACAAGTGGATCAGCATCGCCCAGACTTGAACTCGCCATTCAGAAGTCGCATCAAAGTTGGCCAGTCCGAGGGTGAGTCAGAGTCTGTGTCGGTTTGTGTTGAGTCAGACTTGAGTAGCGAGGCAGTTAAGAGCAATTTCAAATCATGTTACTGAGTAATTCAAAAAGAAGTCAGTAAGTGTGACTGGTCTTACGGTCGGATTTAATTCATATTTGTGTTTTTAATCTCAGAAAATATTTTTTGGAATACGCCTTTGTAAGTTTAACCATCTATCCATCCATTTTCTACCCCTTTATTACATCATAGAAATTAGCAGTTATAAATCATAAGTGTAAAGACCAGCAGTGAACTGTATCTTGCCAAATATTCAGCCCGCATTCATACAGTTAAAGATCAAGTTTACTTATTTTGCCCTCACTGATCACCATTACACCTCTCAGTTTCATTAATCATATTCACCACTGCAGCCCTTTATATGTTATAACAGCACACATACGACTTTAATAGAGTTTGGACCTGACTAAATACACTGATGAACTAATGATTTATAAATGCTTTCCAAAGATTGATTTATTACATAGGGGCTTGCTTACTTACTTACTTGCTATTGTTAGAATTCAGTTGTCCCAACGTTGCCAATTCCCAGGGGTCATATGAGGCAACTATCAATCCCATGATTTAACAGTGCAGCTCTCCTCTGCTTCAACTTTCTTCACGTTCTCCTCTGAGGGACATTATTCATACAGGAAACCAGGAGCCTGGCAGGAGGATTCAACTGTAACCCACCCAAATTAGCGGAGCATCTTTCTAAAAGAACACCATTCGAAAATGCCTGAAACCACCTGGCCTTCGGCCAGTCCTGCAGGGAGACGACCACATGCGTGACAAAGAGGTATGTGCCGGATATCAGTTTAATCCTCCAATAAGTTACATTTTATTAAATGCAGCATTTTCATAAAGTGGTACACTGAGGTTCCTCTGCCCTCCACTTGTGAAGCACAATGACTTCAAACGAAGCCGAGGTTTACAGACCAGATCCCACACAGATGTGTGGAAAACTGGACTCATAGTGACGGTTTAGCATACAATCAAATTTTACTCCCTCCTACACACCCTTACTTTACACAATGTAACATGGTTATGTATTATTTAGCCAAGATGTATTTGATGTCTTCATTATTTTTTAGCCCTGGAGCTAAACTCTAAGAGGCTAATGTAGCTAAGCTTATACCCCACCATTAGCATAGTGCTAACTGCATACCTAAACCATCAAAAATTCACATCTAATCATGGGTTGTTCAAGGCCTGATTTCATGAAAAACAAATTTACTTACATTAACCACTTATTTAGCCTACTGTGATTTGGCCCTGTCCATTCAAACCGATCTTATAATGTTTCAGCCCATACAACTTTCTTAATATGGCTCAGTGCATAGCAGCCAATCACAAGAGAGTTTATTTGCTTATATTGTAAATGTCTAGCGATTTACAGGAAATATTTAAATGGTGATTGTGGAGTGGTGTGGGTCCAGTTGTAAGAATATTTACCAGTAAACCACAGTCATGGGTTCAAATCCTTCCTTTGGCAAACCACCACAGGGTCCCTGAGTGAGACCCTCAACCTCAAGTTGCTAGTTAGAAAATGGGAGTATTTATCAAATTGTCATATTAAAAGGATTTATTTTGCCTGTCTGTGATTTGATACAGCCTTCAGATACACACAGCTCTTCCTGTATGTGGAAAAAAATACAGATAATAAAAAAAAATTAACTAGCATTTATACACCTGAAAAACTTGAATTCCTTTCTTTAATAAAGTATAAATACTGGATAAATAAACAAAACAACTTTCTCTCAGGTTTCAGGCATTTCTGTTCACTGCTTGAAATACTTTCTCTCCAATATCATCGGTTGAACTAAAAATTCAGTAGCTAATGCTAAGTGTTTAATTTAATTCAGTAGCTAATGCTACTTAATTTAATGTCAGAAAACTGGTTGAGTCTTCTGATATTTTTGTGTAAACCTGATAGCTACACATCATTAATGTAATTCTCTAAAGTCAATTTTAACTGAGATGTAATAGATTTAAGGATTTTATCAGTTATATTAATTTGTCCATTTAAATTTGAACCTTTTTAACCACACCTGATTAAAATCATCAGTGATTCGGTAAAGCTTTGTGAGTTAAAGGTGAGAAAAAGCTGGTGGATTTGGGCTTAGATGGAACTTGTTCATGAGATCCAGAGGCTTGCAGTCTTCCTGCCTTAAGGGAAGTTTATCATTGGGGGATTGGCTCACCTTGGTGACTTGCCTTTATATTGGTTCAATTCAAACTCAATCTTCAGGCTGAACTTGGTTAAGCTGCAGCGACAGAAACATGTGGTCATGGGATCAAACCAAAGTCTTTGGCTTTATGGCTTAACCTCAGAAAATGGCAGACAACATCTGAAAGTCAAATACACAAAAAAGTGTGGGTCGCTTTCATTTTAGCCAGTACCAGAAGGTTTTGGAATCATACCGAAGACTTGTTTTAAAACTAGCTTTGCACAGTTAATTTGAAATTCACTTTTAGTCACTCACAGTTTAAGCTACAAGTTTAAAAACAGTTGCTTGTGGGATCAAACCTGAGGCTCTACATTTATGCATGTTTTATTCATATGAAAGTCAAGTTAGTTTGTTAGCATGTCAAGCCCAGTAGCTGACTGGCTTTAGCTGTGGGCTCAAGCTCTGAAGGTTGTAGGATCTAATCAGGTTCTTCCTTTTTAATGTCCTGTCTGTCCCCTTTATCTGAAAGTTAACGCTCCAAAAATAATTGGCAGTCCTGGCCTGACTCTATAGTGCACTCATATAAACTGTGAGGTTGAATCTAGGAGGTTGTGGGGCCAAATCTGAGTTTTCTGCTTTATATCTTGCACATCATATTTTTCTGAAAGTTAAATATGTTGGCAAAAAAAGTTGGCAAAACTCTCAAGCCCAGTAGCTCCTCTGCTTTAGCAGTGGCCATAATAACAAAAGCTTGTGGAATCTAGTCTGGCTTTTATGGGTTGTATCTTGTATGTCACATTTCATCAGAAAGTTAAATGTAAAAAATAAATAAATACAGACACATGTCTGGTGATCTGTCCAGGGTGTTTCTCTGTCTTTTACCTTATGAGTGCTGGGATAGGCTGAGTACGACTGGTCCCTGCAGCTCCGAGGCCTGGGGTGCATTAGTTTGGCCTACCATACAGGAGCGAGAATGACTCTTATATCTCAAACGAAAACACGGCACAGGAACAGGAACTGCATGTTTGGAGTGACCGCAGGGCTTGTGTTTCACTCCCTCTCATCCAGGGGCTGTTCTCATTTCCTGAAAAACAATAAATCTCCTCATCTCAGGGCCAGGACTGCAGCCCAAAGCCCAGGGGGTCAAAGGTTGTCCTCAAGCAGCTCCAGGAGAAAGCAGGTGGTCTGGAAAATGAGGTCAAGGTCAGTTTGGCTCCGCCCACTTCTGCACCAGTGCTCAGAAGGGAGCTTCTCAAGAACACAAAACAGCTACCAAAACATTCCCAACTGGCTTACTAACGGCCCCACTAGGGCTGTTCTTCAGAAATGACTCGACTCCAGTTCCAGTACCAAGTGGCAGTGATGGTCATGAGTTGAATCCATGCTCAGTATTTAGGGTTTTTTTTTGCTGAGGTTAGTCCAAATCAAGTCTGTGCAAGTCAGTCTCAAGTCTCTGGCTTGTGAGTCTGAGTTGAACTTTAACTCTCTGGGTTATGAGTCAAAGTGAGAGTTAAGTCTCAAATCTATGGTGTGAAGGTCTGGGTCTTAAGTCCCTCAGGTTACAAGTCTCAGTCTACTATCAAGTCTTTGAGGTGCAAGTGAGTCAAAGTCAGGTCTTATGACTCTTGGATGAAAGTTTGAATGAACTCCTGTGTTTTGAGTCTTGTGTTTCCAGGAAAGGTCAGAGTCTATTCATGTCTTAACTCTCTAGGGTGCGTCGAGTTTGAGTGGAGTCTCAGATTTCTGTGTTGTGAGTCCACAAGTCCATTTCAAGGATCTGGAGTGAAAGTCTGCGTTAAGTCCGGAGTCTCTGGTTTGAAAGTCTTGTCCATAATGTAAATCTGAGGTTCAAGTCTGAGTCGTGTTTCTGGGATGAGAGCCAAAGGTGAGTCTTTGTGCCAGTTATAACACGGATATCAAGCATCATTCCCAAACTATGGAACTTAGAGTACAGAGTCTCATATAGTGATTGTAAGAAAACCTAACCTCACTGTAATACACATTTTGCCATTTATTTTTAGTTTGAGGGGTTCTGTTATCAAACTGCTCTAAAGTAGGCCTTGCAGATACAGTAAGATATATTACTTATAAGCTTCTCAAAAATACTCACTGATTTTTAAAAACACAGGTGAATGCAAACACAGGTAACCTACATTAAAATGTGTTTTGCACAGAAATTGAGCAACAGTCCAACAGGCCTAAAGGTGGATGACTACTGAAGATCACCATGGCAACAGCTGGCGTTCCTGAGATTCCAGAAAGAAGCTGATACTCCTGCTGGGGATCATCTGGAATGAGATCTGCTCACCTCTACACTGAGCCAGTGACTGATGTGTTTTGGTGTGTTTTTATGACTCACATCTGTAGGAACTTCAGTGGAAGACCCTCCAGAAGAACTTGATGAAAAGACTGTGCTTCAAACTGGAACAAACTGGAAATGACCAGCTATTGCACGAGTTACCGGATGAAGCTGCTCTGCCTGAAACTGTAGGTTTTGTAGAGAATATACTGATCATATTTGTAACAAGAAAGATATGAGTTATTTAACCCTTGCTTATATTAGTAATCAGGTACAGATATTTTTTTGATTAATTGAATATTACTAAGACCTTCCAGGGTAGATATTAATATTCAAATCATACCAATAACCTTGATCATTAAACAGTCACTGTTAGTTATTATTAATCAACCTTAGTAATCAAACTTTAGAATAATTATTTACTACCCTCACAAATTATTTATTGACAATCATTCTGATGACTAACAGCCACTGACAATATTAAAATCAAATAGTCTGCCATCTAACTTGCTTAATTCAGTAATTAAAATCACTGTTATTAATTGTACTAGTATTCAATTAATTTAAGAACTGTCCCTATTGACAATCAGTTAATCTGCAAATAAATTTGATTACTTAGAGCTAATTAGAGCTAGCAATATCAGTTTTTTACTGAGTAATCTACCAAATAATTAGATGATTATACATGCATAATCAGAATGGTCTACTCATTCTATTAAACTAATGGAGTAATCTACCATATTTGTCAATTCAATAACCAATTTGATATATCAGAAATGAATATAATGCTGGATAACGCAAGTTCTTCTGATGATTACTTATTACAGTAGTTCTGAAATGATAACAGTAAGAAACAAAAATCCTAAGCAAGGAGTCCTAAAACCTTTTCAGAACAATAAACACTGTTAAAAGGATTCATTAATGGTGATATTATGAAAATGCAATGTTGCATTTAAATAGAAGGCTGCCCTTATTCATCACTGAAGATTCTTTAAGCCAGTACATTTTAATGTGTACATTTGTTTTAATGGGTTTTGAATAAAGAAAAATGGCATTACCTCTATCAGCGACAGTTCTGAATCTATATGGAAAAAGAGGTGTCTCCATTGATGGATATAGCGCTTTCAACACAGACCACTTTATTCTGATCACAGATATTGACATTTGACAGAACCATGACCTGATCCCAACCCACAAGCATGACTTCAGTAGTTTGGGCATTGGAGCTTCTAGGCTAATGTGGCTAACATGTAATGAAAGCTTATGTTCACCAATTAGCACTCCATACAGCACCACACACCTCAGTTACATAGAATAGTTAGCTACAAATGTGGATTCTGACAGTGTATGACTCAATTTTACCTGCAACTATAGACTGAAGTATACACTTTGGTACAGCTGATGTGTTTAGAGCTAACATAGCTCTATGTTAACATATTTAACTCCATGTTCAAAAATAGGGTAAAAACTACATAAGTTAGTTTTATTGTCAGGCATGCAGCTAGCATGGTACTAATTGCTGTGATATAAGCTTCCATTTCTTGCTAGCTAAATTAGCCTTGTAGCTCTAGGGCTAAATTCAGAGACAAGCAAAAGTGTGCTTTGCAGAATTATTGCTCTACCACACTTGATGTAACACACATGGGGGTTGACAAAGACAAGCAAAAGTGTGTTTTGCAGAATTATTGCTCTACCACACTTGATGTAACACACATGGGTTGCTTACAAAAGCTATCCTCAGATGGCTTAGAAAAGGAAAGCCAGAGAGGCCAGTGGGCCTAAAGGGGCTGAGATAAGCAACCACTATTCTAAACTATCCTAAAGTCCACATAAAATGAAACCCTGGAGAACTGTACAGCCCCAGATAAACAAGCCCACGGCAAGGGGAGCAGAACGTAAAGTTCTCCTTATACACATGAAAACTGAGTGATTAAAACCAGGCGCAGGCTGAAGGATGGCCTTTCTTTGTCTAACAGCGCCCTCTATAGACAAGAGAACCTTGTTTTCCTGAATAACCTCTAAAAATTATGTGGTGTGGTCACTAATAGTGAGTAAACTGAAATTAGGCATTTATTTGACTTATTTCATGAACATATGGGACAGTTTAAAAGTGTATTACCCTGAAAAGTACAGAAATGTCTAAATTATAGGTCCTTTAAAATGTCAAGTGGAACGATCACCCATGTTTACCTATGTGAGAGAACTGGGGTGAGGGAAAGAACAGCAGGGTTTTTCCTGACCCTCTCTTTGTTCTTTTCTACTTTTGAAACACACTGTGTTGTTGTGTTTTACAGGCCAGTGTCACCCCTAAGGTGGGAGAGGGCCCACAACAAAAAAAACCATGGTTACTGTGACGAAGGTTTAGAGGAGGCAACACATGAATATCTACAGATGCACTACAACCTCTAACTTTACACCAGCAAGGAAGAGCTACAAGGTAGCTTCAAGTGGACGTTCAATGGTGAGACAAGTTTATTATTATATTATATTATTCAAATAAAGTGGCCTGTCTGTGAAAGCACAAAGTAAGTATTGGTAAGGTAAATGAGTGGAAGCACTTAGGTGTTTCTAATAAAGTGGAAGCCCAACCTATACTTCACTCAACACTGCAAATATTAGTCAAGTTCATTTTTGGCAACCATTTAATACCTAAACGTCCACTCTTTGCTTTTTTCCTCATTGGTAAAACATCTAAATTTGGAAAGCCCATCGTTTGTTTTCTTAATTGGCAGCATATTAAGAGAGCATAAAGCACAAAACCTGTTCTCCTAATCTCAAATGGTAAGACAGCAAGTTTTGAACAAGTCATTACACAGTGAGTAAGTCTTCAAAGGAATGATTTAATGAGTCAAAGTTTAAGCCGCTACTTTAATACAGCTCAATGGTTTTCTATAGACGCTAATCATGTTTACACAAACAAAAACAATGCTGAACGTAGGACCTCTGAGAGCTGGGTGACCAACAGAGGCTGTACTGTGTGAAGACAAACCATACATGAACTTACTGGATGCTGAACAGTCAAAATGCTGAGGACGAGTTATTGTTCCCCAAATTGAACATACACACTCTCTCAATGTAAAAGACAAACTGGAAGTAAACAGGCTTACACCCCCAACCTCACTCACTTGCATATAAAAAGAGCTCAATAAATTTGAAATTAAAGAGGAACTCTACCACAATCCCTGCACAATTAAGTGGTTAATATGTAAACAGAGTCAGTCAGAGTGGGTTTGGTGCAAAACACTTAATTGGAAAGAGTTCACCTGAGTGAATGGAACTAGACATCTGCCTCTAAATAACCCACAAAACATTATTGTTGTTAAAAGTGCTGCCTGAGACATTGTAATGAGGAGCTTTCAGCCTAAAACAATCTTGGCTTTTGGTGGAAAGGTGCACGTACAGCACTGTGTGGACACAAAGAAATATTACGTTTAGATTTTAGATCTTCATCAACATTTCAGGTCAATTGTAGCTAATATCAATGGCTATATTAGTGAGGTAGATATCTGGTTTCATTCACCACCACTGTAAAGAATCACAATGAACCACTTCACCCCAAACCCACGCAACACAATGACTTTGTTTATATCTCAAACAGTGAATTATGGGGTGTTTAAAAGGAAAGAAAAAATATTGGTGAAATTCCCCTTTAAAAGACTACCCAGGTAAGATCAAGTTTTGATGAGACTAGTCAGAAACACACTGTACACAGCTGGGCAAAACACATCTAACACTGAAAGCCCTTTAGAATACAGGTTCTGCCTCTAGAACACAAAACAATTACACTGTAAAAAAGAGAATAAGGATTTCTAAGTATTGTTAACTCACTGGTGCACTCAACTGACCTCTCCAGGCTTCACCCACAATCCTGCTCTTCAATAGCTACTGCTAAGAGGTTGATCTTAAAAGAAGGCTGGTAAAAAAAATCCAGTTCAGCTTAATAAGAAACTGTAGCACCTGTATATCACTACTGGGGCATTAATTAATTTTATCACGTCGAATAATCTATCAAGATAGTCGTAGTTGAGTCGACTAGCCGTGATGACGTCACACGCAGCAGAGGAACAGTGGTGTCCAACATTTTTATTACAGTTCTCTGTAACATTAACAGTTAACATGACAATTAAACTAAACTAAAGGCTGATAGCTTGACTGTTCTAGTAAATTTAAGAGTAAACAGAAAGTGGGAAAATTAAGCCGCGGCGCAGCTCAGCTCCTCTGGAACGAAGACTCTCTGCAGTGCTAGTGCTAGCATGTTAGCTAGCGATGCCCTCGCCGTCCTGCAGATTCTGCAGGTCTCCGTGCAGAACGCTGGTTCAGTTAATGTAATTTAACTCCCGAATTGCAGGTTATGCAGGTTTTCATGCTGTTTGTGTCTAGAGTGAAGGATCTTCGCATGTGATCGGTGTCCGTGCTGCGTGTCTCTCGTGTTGTTGTAGTTTGGTGTTTAGATTCCACTCTAGTGCCAATGGTACAATCTTTTTTATGAAGAGACTATAGTAATTGGTTATACCAAGGAATGCTATTCAGCATCAGCCAATCAGAGGCAGAGATTGCATTGCGTCCACAAGCGAGGGCAGAGAGCGAAATAAACAAACATAGGACAAGTCGACTTCTCTCAGGGGCCGTCGACTCGTGCTTCTAGTCAACTTTTGTATTAATGCCCAAATCGCTACACACATTTAGAGCATGTTTAGTTAAAATTATTGTATTAACAGTTACAATGTTGGGACACATCAACTCACCCAGATTAGCTCATCTACTGTAAACCCATGCAGCCCAAAATGCAGCTTTTTAAACCTAATACCACGCTGGTTCATCTCTCATTGGGGGAAAATTATTTTTCACAGCTCTCTGTTAATTTGGTCCTACTTGGCAACAGTTTCTACTTTGACTGGATATTGCCCTAGAGGTTTTGATTTCTCAACAATATTTTTTGAAAATCAAACATGGTTGTGACTTAAATCAGAAACAAGTGAGGTGCTTGAAGTGGGAGTGTTACAGCCTATAGTAGTACAGAATGTAATTCAGACAGCCAATTGGCAGTCTAAAATTTGGAACACTCATTCCTTATTGATTCTTATACGTTAAGACTACTAACGTTTTGAAATCCAGCATTGAACGACACTGAATTTCTCTCAGTAGTACTAAAGTGACTTGGTCGATACCATAAACGGTATTAGATTTTGTTGCTATGAAGGCATGTTTGTGGGAGGAGCCTGGCAATTCTAAAGTACAACACTGGAAAATAAATGGACGTGATTGAAGACAAAGAGGGTACATGTTCTTAGCGTTAAGTGGTATGGCTAAAGAGCTTTACTTTTGTTTGTTTTTTTACTGATAAAACATAAACAAGAAAACACAACACGTAGTTACACTTGTGGAAAATTTCTTGATCCAGGTGGTGTTCAACATTAAATGCATCTGCAACTTAAAGAAAAAGCAGGTGTATATGAATAGAGGAATATATCACTTTTGCTTTTGTAGCAACATAAGACTTTTCTGTTCACAAATAACACATGTCCAGAGAAAAATGAACACAAAAGAAACAAAGAAATTAAATGGAAAACAAAGACACTTGAAGTGCTCAGAGTAAAGTTTAAGGATTGTTTGATTTAGTTGGACCAAATTTGTATCTTTAATTGTGAAATAGATCCAGCAAAGATCATTAACCTAGCAAAATCAGCCTAAAAGCTCATGCATCAAGCTTTTTATTTTTTCCTTCTTATTGTTACATGCCCTTCCACCAATGCTGTAGGTCACTGAAATATGGCTTAGGGAAGACTACTAGTGTAGTGGTCATTGGTGCACCATCCACAGCTAAAGCAATGGCGTCACAGCCAGAGCAGTTTGGAAAGAACCTACAGAGAAGAACAGTCAGTTCCCTGCCAGGAATATAGAATAGAACTCTGCAGAACAGCCATCGTAACGCTATGAAAGCCTAAAAATGCCCAACCCAGCACAAAACGGAGCGAGGTTAGCACTTCCCACCCATGGTGCCACATGCCGTCAACTCGCCAACGGCCTGACATGAACCTCCAGACACAACACAAGAGAGTATGATAAGAAAAGCTATTAAAAAGAACAATAACTCAGAAGGTTAATTTGCTATTTAAAGGGCCCATATCAAGGAACAAAAATGGTTTCACGCAGTACTTAAATATGATTAAGTTTACCAAAAATCACAATATACTACTCCCTCCCCATATACGAAAACTAATCTGCATAACCCGTTTTGAGTAAATAATTTTTGTGAGTTCACAAAAACTAACATTTACATATACCCGCCTATTCAACCTAAAGCAGTGTAGCCCTGCCCTTTCATGCTGTGCTTCAAGACTGCTTTTTCAAAAAAGCAGCCAATCAGAACAGAGGTCATTTACATACATCAGTCTTAAAGGCACAGTAACAAAAAAACGCCCATGTCAATCTGAAGAGAAAGGTGGAAATGGAATGTGACTTTTTTTGATACATAAATGCGAAACAATGGAAGATGCAAAATATGGGCCCTTTAAATTTTCTGGTCTGGAAACAAAGGCCTCGAGTGAAAATAAGAAGGTAAATTAATGCCATTTCCCTCCATTCTACCATGGCGAAGTATCTGTGAAATATTCAAACATGCATTCGCCGAGGTGGTAAATTTGCCAGGAATGTCAGCCAACCAGTCACTTAAACGAAGGTGTAAGCGCGTGGCTATAAGGTCTTTTATGGCTGTTAGTTGATTCATACCAGGTTAAGGCAGACGGGCATGGAGAAAACTGAAGTTTGTTGCAAAAGGAGCTGATTACACCCCACCCCGCTAGACTCTGAAGACTAGAAATCTACAGGCAATTAGTCCCAAAACATGTCCAAGTGCATGGCCCTGTGAAGAATCTACTAAACACAACTTATTTCCACTTGAAGGGAATGAAAAAATTAACCATATTTATAAAATAAAAAAAAAAAACTCTTCAACTTTATAAGGAATGTTTACCAGTAAATGCAGGATACAGAAGCTATAGAATGAAAAAAGGAAAAGCATGCAGGAAAGCTCAGTGATTTAGAAGAATGGCAACTGGCCCGACAGTTTAACCAAGGGGGAAAAAAAAAAAAAAAAAAAAAGGAGAAATGAATTGGAAAATAAAAGACCTAGCACGGTTTAACAGAAGTTGTTTGAGGTTGTTTGTAAAGGCCATAGCTCCATAGCTTTGGTGACGTTTACAACCACACTGTGAACTCTGTGGTGAATATCTCAGCCAGCCTGGTCTCGTTTATTTTGAGGTCATTGCTTTGATGGCCACGGCACACTCTTCCCCCATAGCAGACAGAACGGAGATCTGGAGGAGGAAAACAGGGTCAGAACTTTCATACAAAACCAACAAACAATCATGGCAGCAAACTGTCAGCACGTGGAGGAATGGTGTAATGCCTTCTACAGATTACAATGGCTTACAAGATCATTACAAATCACACTGTGTGACACGTATATAATAAACCTGTGTACGATGGTGCGTGTGAAGGTGTGTACATGCATGGTGATGCAAGTGTGTGTGTGTGTTGGTGGTGGTGAACCGTGACTAATGGAAAACGGAGGGAAAGTAGTTCACATCTTTTACATTTCTGCACTTCCAGCACATGTTTATTGATATTCGATGTATGCAGAACATCAATACAAGTTATAGAAAGTAAAGCAGACATGTGAGTGTGATCACGTGACCGCGCCATACTGGACGGCGAACGTGAGGGTTTGATGTAGTGAGAGTGGATGGACAGAAATGGACTAATGACAAATAATAGACTTTTTCATTTGTTTACAGCTGTTTAAATATGTCGTTATCAGTGAAACTTGTCTACCTGGATATTGTCCACAAACATCAATACTTTGAAAAGCTTTCTATAGAGGACTTAAACCAGAGCCGTATGCTCTCCCCCTGGACTTCACTTCACACGATTTGTCTATATACCAGAGATATCACATCTGAATTTAGCTGTTTTAATATTAAATATTTAAATTCATAAATGCAATATTTTTTATTTCACGTATTATCCCTTTAAGCTCCTGTTTAAATGCCAGTATTCATTAAATATTGAATTCTGACATAAAAATTCCGAAAGTGTGTGCCTTGAACGAGGTTACAGTTAGAGTCTTCCTGTAAATTTGAAACATTTTGGGCATTTTGAAGTTTGAAGTTCAGTTGGAAGTGTGTGGGTGCACAGCGGAGTTGTGCTTCTCGGAAAGTCAGTGGTGGTGAAAAGTAATGGGACACCACGGGAATTTGAACAGCTTTTGGCTAAAATTCTGGTGATAATATGGCAAATGGGGGGTCTTTGGAAAGGTCTCACCAAGCCCTCTCTAACTGTGAAATTTGACGGGGATAGGTGCTCGTTCCACGGTGTTATGCCGCTCATAATGTCCTTTGACTGCCTCAGAACCAATGATACCAGGCTCAATTCCATTGCTTTTTACTGAAACTTTGAACAGGAAAATGACGTAATTTTGGTCTTAAATTCTTAAGTACTACATGTCTGCTAACTAGTGATAGGGAATACGCACGCTATATTACATGATATTTGTAACTACAGTCTATTTTATTAACGATGTCTAGTCACCGCTCTGTGACTTTGACATACATAACGAATATTACAGGCATGACAAAATGTGTTAAAAACAGGAATAGCCCACCAAACAGCATGAAATATCCCTTTTACTATGTCTGTGGATCTCTGTCATCTCTTTTTAGCTACTAAAACTATCACTGCCGTCCAGCATGAACTTCCCTATAGGCTTGGGGGAATGTGACGTCACATGCAGGACATCAATAATATTAACGATGTGGCAGTCAATTAATATGTAGAGTTTTAATGAGTAAAAATGTTTAAAACATACATGAAAAACCTGACAACATGTCATGAGTTAAATATAAAAGGTGAAAATCTAATTTTAATGCATTTAAATTCATGCACTATAACAAAAAAACCTTTGAAGAAACTGCATTTAAATCATGTGCATTTATTTTGAAGCTTTAAAAATGTATCATTTTTAATCCCCAGACAGTTGTAAATGTAAGACATGATAAAATATACAAGGCAAGTCTCTTCGCATAGCACATTACACTTCTGTGAGCTTTACAGAGATCAGATAAGCAGTAAGGCATTAAAAAGAAAAGTAAGCAATATAAATAACCTAACATGAATATGGGATAAATGTAGGATTTAAAATAAGTTAAACAAAGGTACATAAAACAAAAAAAGATTTTAGTGCAGATCTTACTCCTGAACTGAAAGCAGTGGTAAGCAAGGCTGTTTTTATTCTCTTTTAAAATCCTGAAACATTCGGGTCAGATCTGATCTCCAAGGGGAGCTGGTTCCAGCAGTGGCAGCATAATGTGTGAAAAAGTGCAAAAGTGTAGTAAATCATATCTTACTCGCGTTTTCCTTAAATTATTCTTTATATTCTGAAAGCACTTGAAAGTACTTAAAGCACTTTTTTTACCTAGCTGATGGGTAAGATTTTCAGGGTTTAAAAGTTAACGCCCCTGGCCTTTCTGGGATGCATTATACTGCGTTCACATTCAGGCTCACCATGGAATAAATTTTGACTGTCATATGAAGAGTTGCATGAAGCAATTTTGTGGCTCTAGGCTATTTGAGACCCCCTTTGATGGATTTTTTTACATGCTGTATAAAATAATGACAGTTTAATAGGGCTGCCAACTTGGCTGAGGTGACTGGAGTGAGATTTTCAGGGGAAGAAGTGAGAACAGAACAATCTTATCAATTTTGCATGGACGTGCCTATCCAGTGTTACACTGCTGCAGACTAATTACAACCACAGATCAAAGACATTAGGATGTAGACCCATGTTTCTTAAATCAGCTCTTTCAGGGATCTGCGCTACGCTCTGTGTTCTATATAAGAGAACAGTACGCAATGAAAAACAGCCCGATACTAAACTTAATACACCCCAAAAATTTTGGGGTATTGTGGCCCCCATGGCATTGCTTCTGGCCCCTCTTATGGCCCCCCTGCTCTGACCAACCAAAGTAATATACATTTCTTATCGCAACGTGTGCTGGCTCAAAGAACGGAACTAACGCTACACATGTTCTAGACGGAGTGCTTAAAGCGCTACACAGGCACGCTGACACACACACGCAGAGGCGATCCTAGGGTCTGTTGGGGCCTCAAGCTAAAATTCACTGGGGCCCCCCGTCTAACAAGTTTTATACCAAAATTTAAAGTTTCAGCTATCGTTCGCCATCTAGTGACTTGGGTGTCCCAAGCAGCTGCCTGCCCTGCCTGCTGACAAGATGCGCCTCTGCACACACTACATGGGGGCCGGCTGACCCCTCTTATGGCCCTTTTGCACCCCCTTATCACGACATGCGCTGGCTTGAAGAACGAAACTAACGCTACATGTGTTCTAGACGGACCACTTAAAGCGCTACTATACATCTGTTTACTATACATCTGTTTCAGCTCTGACCTGAACATTAGTGGACATTGCTTTTATTGCTCCACATAAACAAAATAAATGGGAAGAAGAGAATGAAGATAGGTTGTGGGTTTAACCAGACAAGCCTGGCACATTAACCTCAGAGCGTCTTGGTAAAATCTGATTTCAGTAAATATAAACAGTCTGAAACTGTGCTCTTTCTCCTACAGACTCGTGTCTTTTCGCTCGTCACGCCGCCACTCAGCCGCTCTCAAGTTTCAGCATTAATTCAATACTTTTCTATCAATATTTTCACACGAAGGATAGAAAAAATATGCATTGTGATTAACTGGATATATGCAAATACTAGTAGCTTCCTAATGGATACACAATATAAACACACGCTTATAACATAGACTGTCCTTCTTACTAAAATTGCTTTCATGCACTCAAATGCATTAGCACCACCAAAGTCGCTTACTAAGCCTAGGACTATGTGTCCTTTTTATTAAAGTGATTTTGCTTTGATGCTTTTTGCCACTTGGAAATTTAAAAAGAAGCTCCGTTCTTGTGATTGTACATAAAATTTCATTTCTAGAGCATCACTGACCTGCATGCAAGAAGCGGCATTAGATTAAACCACTGCTGCATTCAGTGACTGTAAAAACTGAGCAGCTGTGGTTTATAGTTAACAATTTCTCAACTCAGTAGGTCTCCACAAACACACACATCCCTGCTAGCAAGAAACACAGAGACAAAGAACTCAGTATGAAAGAGAGAGAGAGAGAGAGAGAGAGAGAGAGAGAGAGAAGCAGCTTTTTCATGTTTATCCTCTTCATTATGAGCTAAATTCTGTTTGTTTATGATGGTGACGGACGAAAATAAAACAAGTGCATTTTTTTCTCTTCTTTTTCATATTCTCTCTCTCTGCCATCCCTCCCTTTCTCTCTCTCTCTTCTGTTTCTCTCTCTTTCTGTCTGTAATCCCTCTCTCTCTCCCTCTTTGTCTCTATCCTTCTCACTCTTTGTCATCCATCTAGCCCTCGCTATCACTTCTCTCTCTTTACCATCTCTCTCTGTCTATCTAGCCCTCTTTACCATCCATCTCTCGATTCTTCTCTGTCTCTGTCATCCATCTAGCCCTCTCTCCCTTCTCTCTCTTTATTATCTCTTTCTCTATTTCCTAACTTGATGTTTTCTTCTCTCTGCCTTGATCAGTTTCTTTCTTTCTCTGTCTGTCTCTCTTTCTATCTCTCTCTTCTTCTCTCTGCCATTGCTCTGTCCCTCCTCTCTCTGTCTTTCTTTGCTATCTCTCTCTCTATCTTTACCATCCATCTCTTTCTGTCTTTCTCTGGCATTCCTCTATTTATCTCTCTCTCTCTGTGAGTCACTCTTGCTTTGCCATCTTTCTCTCTCAATCTTTCCCTTATTTGCCATCCTTTTCTCCCCCTTTCTGCCATTCATCTCACTCCATCTCTTTCTCTCTCTCTTTGTCTATGCTATGTTTCTCTTTTTCATTTTCTCTATTTACCTTCACTCTCTCTCTGTTTCTCTATCTATCTATCTATCTATCTATCTATCTATCTATCTATCTATCTATCTATCTATCTATCTATCTATCTAT
>JBBKCR010140803.1:0-20767 GCA_037577295.1 Ladigesia roloffi | reverse complement strand
GTGTGAACATTGCGCTAAATGTTGAAAAAATGACACCTCTAAATTTGTGGTGTTGCTTTTACAAACGGCGCCCCATACACAGATGTCGAATGGAAAGAGATACAAAATTACATCAGTAATTCAAACACTGTAACGCCAAATTTGTAAACCAGCAATATACAGAGTATAATGATCTTATATGAATGTCTATTTTGAGGACCTGTTAGTCAGAGACAAGAAATATGTTAACCGTAGAGATTCTGGGAGAAGGAGTTGAGTAATTTCCCCTTAAAAAGTACAAACTGTAACTTTCTGCATTCCTAGTTGTTCATCATGCTAAATTCACCAACATCTCCTAATTAATTATTAATTAAGTATTGACTTCAGACCTTTTGGTATTGTTTTTTAGGGTGCTATAAAATAAGACCACGTTACCCCCTCAACATACATTATTTTTTGCGCTGTCCATTATTGGTTACTTCATAATTACAAAGGCAAAACAAATTAGGTATAAAGCTATGCATAACAAGTTCATCTCATCATAACTCCTCTTACATGATTTGACCTGAAAATGGAACCAGCCTTATTCTTCATTAACTAAAAGAACAACGGTAGCTTGCAAGGGATAATTCTATGAAAGGAAAATGCAATAATGCAATTGATGGCCCAGAAACATGGAACTACACACACTTTAACTTGTTAGCTAGTAAATAAATCCACATGCCATTGGCTAGCATTAGCATAAGCTAGTTTGCTGGGTCAAAGGGATGTTCGTCCTAGCTAGCCAGGATTTATGTTATCTTGTGTTAGAGAGACAAACATTTGCAACAGTAAATTTTACATTATTAACTCTCCGCAGCCTAACACTGCTTCATACATCAAATTTATCGAAACCTTCAAACGCTTTTTCACATAACTTTAGTTTCTTTTACAGACTCTGGGTTTGTTTTCTCATCTCTAGCTCTGATGCTTTGGGTATGGTTGTCTGGATGGCAGTTCAGTTAGACTTTATTTGACCTGTAGACTGCAGAAAGGTGGACATTAATTAGCCTCAAATGTCAAACAATCTAAGGAATGTTTTCTTCATGAAATACACCATAGTACATTTAACACTGAATCATTGGTGGGCTTTATTAATGTAGTGAGGTGTATCAGCCCCTTCTTAACTAAGTTTTCTCATAACCTGTTGGTAATGCTGTTGATTGTAGGTCCTCAGAGGTCCAAAATATTCACCTTCTCATTAGTTAACAGCAAATAAAACCAATTGAATGCCAAAATTAAATCTCCTATTGATGCCTTTTATTCTTATAGGAGAGGGAGGGCTTAGACCTCTTAGCCCAGTTATATCAAACATATCTGCCCAGTGTTAATGGGTTGCTATGATAACTGTACACAACCACTAGCCTACATTTTAGGATCAGCCAAGGAACATCCTCATTTTTCCCTCATACACTGGATTTTTATGCGGCATTATTTTTGGGTCATTCCTCTTGACATCAATTTACTAAATATTACTCATGCAGTTTAGTAGAAGAAAGGACAATTTCTGTAGTCAGTGTTGATTAATTTGGTTACATTTTATTGTATTAGGAAGCCAAGCTAAATAGCTCAAATTAATGGTGGATTTCCAACACATGCATAACAATTTCCTGATATATGTTTTTGACAATGATATAGATGAACGTAAAAATAAATTTACAGCAGGAACAAACAAACTCGGCAGGAAGAAACAAACTCAGCAGGAAGCTGGCTGAATCTTTAGGTCAATCTCATTATGGACTGACACAGTATAGGATGGAGAGTTTCATCCTCTTAGCAGCTCTGATAAACTGACAGTGAATGGGACACTCTGGATCCGTCCCCCTAATGAGCCAGTCTGTGATAAGGTCAGCATCCAGACAGACATCACCAAATCTAATCTGAGAATTCATAGCTCTCCACTTTCACCCTCCAGTAGAGTTTTGGCTCAGGCAAACACACGCTAGCCACATTCTTCATGTCTGATTCCTCTCTGTTTGTGTGTGTTTGGTCATTTCTACTGTGTTTCGCAAGCTCAGCAAACTGGACACAGATAGACAAGTGTGTGTATATACACATATACACATATACACACACACTCACCTCCCATGCTTACATCTCGACAATGGGATGGGTTTATACACTGTTCAGAAGTTCATCATGTTATATTATATTATATTATATTACTATTATAAACTAAACTTCAGAAAGTTTTACTGAAGTAATTTTAGCTGAAGTAAAAGTTAATAAATTATAAGTAATCTACTGTAATTGTGAATTCATTTCATTATTATGAATAAATATTTAACATTACAAATAAAAATCAAAGACAGCTCACAAAAAGTAGGTTTACAGGGCTGTGTACTCCAGACAGCCCACAGTAATACAGCTTTACTCATTTATAGCTCTGTTCATCATTCTGGAAATTCATTTCATAGCTCTGTTCATCAATCTGTATTTTTTACAGCCTCATTACCAATGATCAGAAACCTTTCAATTATTAGAATAATTTTATAAGTTATGAATTTATGTTTTACTAATATATTAATCAATTAATGTTATTTTAATTATTGAGTCCAAATCCTGAAATGGTAACACACAGGCACACATACACACGGGTCTTTGATTTTTGACCTCATGATCTGTGAGAAAAGTCACAGTCAGTTGGACTTCCACTAAAGCAAAAGTCTTTTCCTTGTTTTCAGAGCAGAACGCAGACTACGTTCAACAGCTGCTAGCTAAACCCAGAACCGCCGTCTGTTGCCAATCAACCCACTCTCCTCTCCATGCTTCACTTTCCAAGAAAACACTGCTTGAGCTCTGTTAAAAGCAAGTCGTACAGTCTGAGAACACATTTGTGGGCTCCATTGTTTCACTATTGTCCAACTATAAACAGAAGATTGTTTTCTCCTCATAGAGATGCACTGACAGACGGCCTATAGTATCCTTAGTGTATTTTTCTAAGCAGAAGGAATGTTTTGTGTGAGTTTGAGAGTGGGCCTGAAAACACATTATGTAACAGTCGATGGGACGGAGAAAGACCTTGTCAATATACATTCCCTTTTAGCTCCCTGCTCACATAGGACAAACACAAATACACACACATACATACACACACATACACACATGTATGCCCTTTTCACTCGAGCACCAGTATTATTTTTAAATGCTTTTGATACTGATATCATAATGACAACCTAGATAACGTAATATCATGGGCAAACACAGCAGGACTGAGGTTTCCTAAGGTGTGTCCCTAAACAGAAGCAACCATTCATCATTCGTCCCCAACAACAAGCTGCTCATATGGCCAGGTGTGATATTTGACTATGTTTGAATAGGCTGATGTGAAAGAACAATGAAGAGGCAGGGCCCTGAAGTCCATTTGCAAAAGAAATGATTCATCCACCAGGGACCGAAACTCATCAGTTACCGTGGGGTTTAACCTCATTAACTCAAAAAGCATTCAGTTATAAATATTTATCCCTAATTCTTCAGCAACAATAAATATACATATTTATAGGGTTTGGATTTATAGGGCCTGTATGTGTTTGAGCCCACAAACAGGCACTTCTGGTTTAAACATTTAATGCCTTGGAATTTGTTTGAGATGCCATCAACCCCAGTGACAGCTGTCTTGTCCTAAATAACAAGCTAAGGATGTCTAGTGCCTCTAGTACCCTCTGCTGCATGAATTATTAAATCCTAAGTCAAGAATTAAGAAAATGTCTTTTTACTCTTCACAGGGCATGGAATTAAAAAAAAAAATCTATTTAATTTTTTCAGTATGTTACAGAAATGTCCACAGTGGACTACATGCACTTAAGCACTCAACATAAAATAGAATAAACTTAATGGAAGAATTATTCAGACTGTGTTTCATCAAAGTTCCATGAGCAGTTACTTCACTATATGCTTTTAAAAGCACACACTGCAAACACTGCACACACTGAGCACACACTTCTTAGGAAAAGAAGTGTCATTTTTAACTCAAACTACAACTAATTTGCACAAAAATGTGTATTTTTTTTCAAACTAATTCATATAAAAACCCAAAATGCACCTAATTGCGACCAAAACTGTCACAATAAAAGAAGAATTTACTACATGACTTGTGTTGGAAATATACTTATCAATGCATGACGTCCACATTGGTGAACACATGCTTAGTCACTGCTTTACTACTCATTTGAAAAATGTCAAACTAATAAAATAATATTGTTATTTAGATATCCCACATATCATCATATTTTTTTAGCCCTAGGGTTCTAGAATAGAAGGATTGACAAGATTTTCCAGCAATGGTCAAAGAGTGTGGCTCTCTGTCAGCCATCTTAGATTCAAAGGTGGTTCGCTTGTAGTTACTACAACTAACAACTGAACGAACCTCAATGGAGGGGAGCAGGAGAGAGCATTCTAATGCCTGATATACAATTCCACCATAGAATCCATTGCATTTGGGAGAAAATGACTTTTAACCAGAGGGTTAAATGAAGAAACACATGCAAAAATGGGGACCATGTAACGATTTCTATAACAAAGTCAATTGTCAGTGCAACATAAGCAGTGCCCAATCATCTACTATCATCAAGTTTATGCATTCTTATGTGACCCCCATTATGTGCATTATTGTTTATCTAGATTGTTTGTGGCTTCTTTGTATGTGTGTTTGTTTTTGTTTGGTTCTTGTGACAAAAAAAAAACTCCTCATAATAAACCGAAGGCATTCTGGACATAGTCCTTAGCAAGTGGTCAAGGACTTGACACATGGGGTGTTAAATAAAACTTCTTAGAATCTCTGGTATGCTGAAATCTATTTACTACTGCAGTGCTTGTAATGAAGACTGTGTCCAGAACCACTTGTACAGAACATTTAATACATAGCTAAGACTCCACAAGCTATAATCAAGGTCCTCTGAAGAAACTGGTTAGCTGGATTATTAAATGCAGCAGATTATATTTCATACTACATTTTGTAGGCTGGTAGATCTGTATGAGCAGTATTGGTGACCACTTGTGCAGACACATTCAGAATAAAGGTGACCAAGGTAAAAACAAATAATTGCATCAGGCCTATTATTGATGCGTCTCTAAATAAAAGAATTGTGTTCAGAAGGAGCCTGGTGAATGTACTATGTGAGTTCGCATGTGAGGCTGTTTTGGTTATTTTTTGTGGTATGTATGACATGCACATGTTTGTAAAGCTTGCAAAACCTGTCTCCCTCACCCTGCAGGGGTGGGCTTGGATTTTCATTCATCTGCCCTTTGATAGGGGGAGTGGGGCTTTAGCATTCCACCACTGGGTTCCTAAGCAAGACCCTTAACCCCAGGGAGACTGCACCCTGTAGTTAGGGAGTGGAAGTCACTTTGAAAGCATGCATCTGTTTAATGCTGTCAATATAAATGTAAGGTCAGAGTGGGCACAAGCAGAGGTCTGTACTCCTTGGATAGAGGTCGATCAAACAACAGTTCTATCACAATGCAGTAAGACTGTGAAAACTTCTAGTGCAGGGCTGCCAAATGCTGAAGCTACATCTACTCCTACTGGAGGTAACACCATCACAAGGACTGTCTGTCACAAGATTCATGAAATGGGTTTCCATGGTCGAGTAGCTTCAGACAAGTCCACACAATGCACAATGCCAAAGACTCTGGAGCAATGCAAACGTGCTTCACACTTCACTATGTGGCAATCTCATGGTTGAATGTGGGTGTGGTGAATACCAGAAGAATGGCACCTACAAAAATGTATATTGTCAACTGTAAAGTTTGGTGAAAGGGGAAGAATGATCTGGGGCTGGTTTTCAAAGTTATTTTAAGCCCCTTAGTTCCAGTGAAGGTTAATTTAATGAAACAGCACAAAAACATTTTAGTCAATAACATGCCTCCAACTTTGTGGTTAGGGTAGAATTCCTGCAAGGGGCCCTGACCTCAAAGATGAGCACCTTTGGGATGAACTGGAACATAAAGTTTGATCCAGGCTATCTCACCCAAAATCAATGTCTGACAAATGCTCTTTTGACTGAACAGGTACAAATTCCCTCAGACACACCCCAGACCATGTAGAAAGCCTTCTCAGACGAACAGACACAATTGAAGCCGCCATGTGTTAGACCAACTTTACACTAAACTCATGGGCATCATCACTATTCAACATTTCATAATTATACTTTGTGACCACCCAACATTTAACATAAATACCTTTCACATTGAATCTTGAATCTTTTGCGAAATAATCAATTCCACTAAATCGATAGAAGAATATACACACCACTGGAAATTTGAGCAGCCTCTCTGAGCACTTATGATTCACTTCACTTACATGTGGTGAGTTGGAGGCAAACCTGGAGCTGATTTCCAGTAGTGTGTGTTCTTCTGTCGATTAAGTGGAGTGGATTATTTCATGAAAGATTCAAGATTCAAGATTCAGCAGATTTCCAAACAACCTCAGCCCATAAAAGGATGAGATTTGCATGCAGCAACCCCACCCCCACAAGCCCCCTCACGTTAAAATTGCTTCCAACTCCCCTGGGCCAACTTCCCTGAAACACAAATGTGGTCGGTGAAGACCTACACTCCTCTGTTACTTTTCTTTCGCTCATCCTTATTTTCATCATTAATTTGAGACCTCTGTTCACGCCCCCATAGACACACCTGTTTAAACAGATCAATATGGCCAAAAGTATTAGAACAGAGCTGTCAAACCAAAACTATATAGACAAAAGTATTGGGACACACGTACTCACAAATATTAATGCTATATTAATGCTATTCTAAATGTTAATGTTATGCTAATTCTAATGTTACATCAATGTTATGCTAATGCTAACATTATGCTAATGCAATGCTCATGCTATGCTAATGGTACTGTTATGTGAATGCTAATATTATGCTATTTCTATGCTAATGGTAATGTTAATGCTAATGCTGTGCTAATGCTATATTAATTTTATGCTAATGGTAATTCAAATGCAAATGTTAATGCTAACGCTGATGCTAATGCTAACATAAATGTTAACGCTAATGCTGTGTTCTGCATTTGCGCAAGCATACTTTGCATTTTCTCCGAGGAAATGCAATCCAGCTTTTTTTCTTTTCTTTTGTTATCTCATCACAGTTCAGATATTCGTTAGCACCAATTTTGAACAAGAGATGGATAAGGCAGTGGTCAAACACTATGTGATGTTCACTTATGGATACAGTCATGAAGTTCACCAGGCGCTTCAAAAGTGGGTCAGCAAAGATACACATACAGAAGCTGACATAAATATGTCAAGCTAACTTGTTTAAAAAGGACAATACAGAAGGGCAGAGTCAGAAAAGAGGAGAAGAGGTGAGAGAGGGAAAGTTGTAGTACAGTCTCTCATGTCAGGAGAAAGAGATAGCACTGTGAGGATCAAGAAGCACACAGAGTGAAACCTGAACCTGACTTTAGAAGAAATGTGATCATAATGAAATAGGCTCATGGTACAACAGATTGGAATCTGTCGCCTTCCCTGAGCTATCTAATACTTAGTGTGGTGCACGAGACACCCATATATACACACACACTGTTTGCAAAAGTACTACTAGCAAATTATTAATTGCAAAGCCCTTTTTGCCAAATCTATATCTACATTTTTATTTTTTTTGGTCAGTATATTCTTGGAGCCTGCCTCAACACATGTCCTAACATTTTTATGAATATGATCTAAATTTATTGCTAAATATTTTGTTCAATGATTTTCTTTCTTTTATTATGTCTAAGCTGGTCTGTTCACCCGAACTGCTGATATGTTTGTAAAAGTGATGTGGAAAATTATGTCTATTAATATTTCTAATGGGCATTTTTAGATGTTCATCCAATTGTACAAAAACATCAGTGTTTTAAAGGTGCACAATTTCAATGTTTCTATCTTTTGTGTAGTGTCTGTGTTTGTGTGTATGTATGCATACCTGCAGTTTGGTGGGGACTGTGTTAGGTCCTGTTCATTGTCAAACAATCCTCTTTTAATTTCTTAGTCCACTAGCAAACTTTTTCCCCCGAATTCAACAAAATAAAAAAATCACTGAATATGACTTAAGGCAGAAGTCAAAAACTTGACAAATGTTGAGCATGCTGAGGTTAGTAAAGTATGGATGTGTATGTACACAACAGAGAGTCTGTGAATACATAGTTGGTGCACATCAATGAGTAAAACAGTTTAGGTTTACGGTTATGGAGTTGCATGCATTTGATTTAGCAGTGATATGTGCATTAAATTTTTTCTGTGTGATCATCTGTAAATAAATCTTTCTAAGTGTTCTGCTGTTCTGTTGTGTTCTGTGTTGCACCTATGGTCCAGGAGGACAATATTATGTCTCTCATTGATGAGGATGGTGATATTTGTGTATGTTAAATGTGTGTGCTGCAGTGCTAAGTGGTTCAGTGTGATGTTTTGAAGGTGCGAATGTAGGACAATTCCATGGCAGTGTATATATACTAAGGCCAAGGTTAAGCTAAAATGGCCTGCAGCCAGAAGCAAAGCATCTGTTTGTGTGTGTAGTGGGTGTGAAGTAGTGCAGTATGTCTGTATGCCACAAACTCACAGAACTCTGCAGTGTATGAGTGTACACGTGAGGATATGTGCACGTGTTTCTGCAGTGACACCCCTCCTTTTCTTCACTCTTACATCTCACAACACACAGAACTGCACCCCGTTCTCTCCCTCTCTCTCTATCTTTCTTTTCTCTCTAGATATGCTTCTCTTCCCCCCACTTGATCCCTATTCCTCCTCCTCCAAAGCATCCCACGTTCACTCCCACACCCAGGCTTTCTAGAAACGTCTACAAATAAAAAGAGAGAGATAAAAGGGGATCAAGCCAATCAGTCTGTAAAATACTGTACTGTACTGCTGATATAAAAAGTGCTGCTGAAGCAGAATAGCAGAATTAGAATTGGTTTATTGGTCAAGCACACTTAGCATGTATTGGTAAAATAGATGTGAATGCAATGTAGGGCATAAACAGTAAACAACACAAATACAATGCACAGTTACAAAGACATTGCCAGTTTTATTGTCCATTAGTCCATTTAGTCAGTCAATAATGCTGCTATTTTTTAAACACAATTTTCTTGATTCCCGTTTAATTCTTCTTTAGCCTTTAATTCTTCTTTAACTTGGTATGGTATAAACTCACTACAGTGATGAAATAGTTTATTGCAGGGCACAAATTGTGTTTGTATAACTCTGTATGTGACAAATTAATTTGAAACTTGCTTTGTGGCCACTAGAATTAGCTCCAGACTGTATTTTGACCAGCTTCATATTTTATTTATGCCTCTACCCTTGCTTAATAAAATGTGAAATTATTTTTCTACATTTAACCCATTCAGCAAGTGAGGCTGTAGACAGACACAAAACAAGCTGCGCAAAAAGAACTCATTAAGTGGCATTACTGCTCAAGAGTAGTGTGACGGCTGTGCCGCCACGCCCGTGTTTGCCCCTTTTCCGTTGATTGTCCCTTTACTTTAGTCCTCCCTCTTTAGGTCCCTTTCACCTGTCCCTTGTTATCCCCGGTCCACCTGTGTCGTGTCTGTCTGTGGTATTAAACTAGGAATTTATTTGTTGAATATCCTTTGTTTTGTGTTTGTTTGTTTCTTGCTTGCCTCTGTGTTCTAGGTCCGATCTCCTTCCCTGGTATTTTGGTCCGCTCTATAGAGGGTAGAGCGATGACACTCTATAGTCCTGTGAAAGGGTAGAGCGATGTAGATAAAAGTCTGTTTATCAGATGTTTAGATCCTGCGCCTGCTCAGTGTGAGATCCAGGTTGCAGTAACCTTGCTTGTTTGTTGGTCTGCTCTATAGACCTGTACAAAGTTAGAGTCATGTCTAAGATGAGTCTGTTCATCAGGAGTTTGTACCCTGTGCCAGCTTAGTGTGAGATCCTGGCTACAGTGTGTTAGTCGGTCTGACTGAACACCTTTCAGCGTCCTCAGCTCTGTTTGTCTGAACCTTTCCCAGCCCCATGGCTCTGTATGTCGGACCCCCGAACAGCCCTCGTGGTTCTGTCTCTCTGAACTCGTCTCCGCCTCAGAGGTCCTGTCTGTCTATCTATCCTCTGTGTTCTAGTAAAGGTTTAGAGAGGTTCTGATAATGGTCCTTTCACAACAGGTATCTATCCTGTACCAGCTTAGTGTGAGGTGCTGGTGACAGCGATCCTGTCTGACTGTCTGTCCTAATCTTTCTCAGCCTTGCAGCTCAGCCTGTCTGTTTGTCTGCCTTCTACATGTCTCAGCTCAGGATTGAGAAAGGTTCAGATAATATCTTTATGGGAAGGACAGACATACCTACAGGTCTATGGAGACCGGGATCTCACTGTGAGCTGGAATCAGAAGGGAATAAAGTGACCTTTCTGTATGTCTGTCCTTTCCTCTCTGTGAAACAGATGGAGTTCAGAGAGTTGTCAAAGATGATCGGCCCGACACTGGTATCATCCCTCGCCACCACCATGAGAAGAGATCTTGGTGGCCTTGTTCTAGCGTGCTTGTTTATCTTCTCATGTTTCTGGTAAAACCCTAAAGAGGTCTTACCCTAACCTGAATGCTAACCCATATCTCCTTTCTGTTCGCAGACCTGTGTTCCTCACCTTTATTATGGAGACCCAGCCTCCTTGGTTCTCCCCCTGGCTCAACGTGAGTGGCTGACATCTTTTGTTTTGTTATTTGTTTGAGGAGCACAGGTCCAATGTGTGTGTGTACATGGGAACATTGAAACGGAGTATCGTTATTAAAGTTTTGTTTGTCCCCATCCTATGGCGTCTGCCCCTTTCCCTTCCCAAACTCCTGCGGAGCGATCCGTGACAAGTAGCAGCTTCTTTAATTTTAACTGCTAGTTTGAGCCAGAAGTAGAGTCAGAAGCTGTGTTCAGGGCACGATGTAGTTTTATTTAAAATTCCAACTGTCAATTTAATCCACTAGTTAATGCACTACAAAATCACAGAGCGGCATTCCAAAATCTAGTGTCCAGACACTGTACACTACATGAATACACATATACCATCATGCACTGTGGGTTTCTTTCACTGTTATCCTGCGAAATAATGTCAAGAATAAGAGGAACCAGTACAGACGCCAGCAATGGAGAACATCGTGCACAAATATGAGTAGTGTTTTTGTATTCAACTTCATCATAATGTTACAGAATTAAGTCCCATGGAACCAATAGTTTAAATTCTTTTGTTTTTAAATCATGTATTGTTTAAATTATATCAGGCTTAGCATGGTAACTTTATCTCAGTGCATGTAGAGCTACTATACAGATAAATACTTTATTTAAGCAATAAACGAGTGAAAGTGAGGTTGTTCGTGGATATCCTCACGGGTGTGTTTTGGCTGCAGGCCGTAGGTTAGGTAACATTTTGAGTGTGCGAAATGAACTAAACGTCGCCTCCCCTTGTTCACCTATATAGCAAACACTGTGTAGTAAATTAGTGAGCGAGTGAACAAGTGCACGTTTCGAATCTGCTAGAATCACTGGATAGCAACCCGTACGCTTGTTTTTATCCTGGGTTTATACTACTCGTGTGCAGGATCATGATACAATATTTGTCCTTTTCACTCCCTCAGATTAATTCTGATATTCACAAACATATTCAAGTTTCTTTTTACCTAGATCCAAATGTATACAGGTAGCATCTATGAGATATCTTTAGTGTTGTTATTAGGTGCAAATAAGAGAAGATTTCACTCCCATTTACAGTCTTAGCCATCTTTTTCTCAGCTTTGTTATACTATCAGCTCTCTCTCCTTCTCCCTCTTGCTTCGTTTAGGTGTGACGAGGTTTCAGTGGAGTGCCACCGAAGGTTAAAGATACTAAGGAAAGTGATAAAGTGATAGGAGCAGGGGCTGTGCTACTGCCTTCTGGCTGAAAGAGGATGCTGAGTCTTCTGATTGGCTGCTGATCAGGAGTGAAAACATTCTGGTATTCTGATTGGCTGCTGTCCAGCTGCCGTGGCACACCTGTGACCCAATGCTGTGTCAGTGCCAGCTGCAGTGAGCACAGCGGAAAATTACAGACTCATACTGCTTCCAAGCTTGACTGGATATAGACCCCCACACACACACTCACTCAGAGAGGCCTTAACATCTACATGCATGCTGAAGTTACAAAAACTATTCAGTACCCATCAGACATATGTAGCACAGATAATAGCACTGTCTATTTGCTCTCCTGATCAGGCATGCTGAATGTCTAATCAGTCTTGCTTGTTTTCACCCACATTAGCATCCATTAATAGAAATGATCATATCCATTTGCATCCCAAATACAGAAAAAGAGAGAGAACATGTGCTTTTGACACTGACTGACTTAGGCCAAAGTAAAAAAAAAATCATTCTGTCACCAAGTTGGAAAAGCTTACAGAACAAAGATAACATACAGTTTAATTTGCTGCACGTCCAAGCTGGACTATGTTGATGAACTGGACAGTGATGTACAGAAAGACTGTCCACATACTGTAGCTATAATACAAAATAAATGTGTTGTTCTTTCAGCCATTTCCCAGTATACAGACAGACAAAATGGGGAAGCTTAGTGTTCACAGTGTACATATTCACATAGTGCAAATAATAAAACTTGAATAACAGAACACATAATGCAAATAACAAAACAAGACTGTACAATAAAACCACCAAAAAACATTAACTGATGTGATGACCAAACATGCCCTGATTTTAAATGTGCAACACAGTTAATGAATTCTCAGTGTATAGAAGTATATCATCTGTAACAAAATCAATTTCTAATGGTAACGAAACTATAAGAATTCTTCTTATTGCAACCATAGCAAAGTGCTCTGTATGTTGAATGCGGGGGACCTTAGAGGCACCATGTTGTTGAGGAGCCAGAGAGCTTGGGGCTAAAAATTGTCATGTAACCTGGCAGATCTGACTCTGATGCTGCAGGATCTCCTCTTGGATAATAGGAGTGTGGAAAGCCTATGTAAGGGGTTGGAGGGGTCTTGTACAATGCTGCAGGCTTTGTTAACACTGTGTTTTCAAGTTTAGGCAAGTAACAATAGGCAAGTAACAATAACCACCTCTGCTGTCTTCACTGCTCTCTACAACTTGCAGTCAGACATTTTACTGTTGATTTATGATTTAAATTTAGATTTAACATTTAGATTTAGATTTAACATTTAGATTTACATTTAACATTTAGATTAAGATTTAACATTTAGATATAGGTATTACAACTTGCAGTCAGACATTTTGCTGTTGATTTATGGATGTGGATGTGGTTTGTCCAAGTAAATTCCTCATTTAGGCGTATATCAAGGAATCTGGTACTCTTCACAATCTCCTCAGTGGAGTCGTTAATGCAGAGTGGGGTGTGGGCAGGATGTGACATCCATAAGTTCACAATTATCTCTTTACTTCTGTTTACATTTAGAGATATATTGTCTCCACACCTTTTCTCTGTCTGCTGACTCATCATCCCTGCTTACCAGTCCCTGCACAGTTGTATCATCTGTGAACTTGATGTTGTGGTTTGAAATGTGTGTGGCTGTCCAGAAGTGGGGAAGCAAAGTGAAGAATGGAGGACTGGGCACACAGTTCTGTGAAGGAGGAGTTGAAGCAGAACATTGGTTGGACAATTTGTACAAAGTGCAGAGAATAAAAGGGGAGACTCTAGGGTTGGATATGGAAATTAAATGCTGATAGCCAGATAACTAATTAAAAAAATATCAAATAAAAAAAATAAAAATAAAACATGTAGAAGCTAAACAGCATGCTTGTTATAAACGGCAGATTGCTAGTTACATGTTTGTATTACATTCCATATGCACTTTATGACCAGTCTGTAATGCAGTTCATACACCCACTACCAGGATGTACACTCAGCTCAGCTCTGGCTTAAACCCACTTTTGGTTTGTTGATTAAAATAATTTATATTAAACATGGCAATGTTTAAGAATGTGTATTAAGGTTGGTATCAGTACCATCAAAATAGTATCCAGCCCTGTCCAGAGTTACTGTCAATATGATTGTGAGTAAGTCCTGTGTACTGAAGGATGTGAATTTAATCTGGAGTCGTAGAACAGAGTATGATAATGGTGAATTGACTGTGCAAAACTGATGACTCAGACTTGCTTCTAGAAAAAGTTCAGTAATTGTTACTATACCTCTAGTGCATTGGACATGCACCTGCAAAATAGCTGTGTTAAGCACTTCTGTGCAACCACTATCATCAGTCCTGATTTGGCCTTCTTTTAATGAAATGAAGAGCAGGTTACAAAACAAATTTGCCTGAGAATTGGCAAAGAATAACACATCTTGGCAATTGTGACATTAGGCTAAAAAAATCTCAAAACCCATTTGCTTGAATTACTTTTTCCACCTTTTTCCACCTTTATAGAACCATTATTTTCTCCTCTCCAAGTTCTATTCATCCTCTCATAGGGTAAGCTTGGCCAGCCTCTCTCGTCCTGTGCTTCTCCTCATTGGCTTCCCCACAGGGAGGGGTTCATGATCATCTGGCAATGGTGGCCCAATTAAACCCCTATGAAACTCTCTCTGTCTGATGCTATTAATACATGACCGTCTGTTTTATCCCACCCCCAGCAGTGTTATGCAATAGTGCTGTCTGCCCCCAAAATGAATGACCTAGCAAAGGTAAATGCATAATACTGGCAAAGAGAGGAGAGTGTCAAGAGGGAAATGTGTAGAGGAGAGGACAAAATGTGTAGATGGAGGAGAAGAAGTAAGAAGCATTTTTAATGTTGCAAAAATATAAAAAAACATTAGAATATATTTATCAGTGAATTAAAGCAACTTGTGTTCTTGTGTATAGCATACTTCATGCTAGATGATTAGAAGAACTCCAATTCAGTTCCCTTTCTCCTCGATGCACTCCAGTCCTTAAATGGATTTGTTCAATGCCCACAGCAACAAACCTGATTTAAATGACTATTGATGCATTCAAGGAGAGGTAACTATAACTGTACAATATATTTAATGTCAACGTATTATGTGAATAATTTTGGAGCATTTTTGTGGGTTAAAAAAATTAAGATAAAAATAAAATAAATGACAAAAATGAGAAATGTTTTTTTTCTTCCATCTGATTTCTATGTTCTATTTGTTATATTACTGTTTGTTTGTTGTTAATTTATCTAACAGATAATCTAATATGTCTAAATTATCTCATTTAATCTAGTGTTATTCAGAGCAAATAACATTTTACTAACTGCATGAACGAATTTATATAAAATAAAATGTTATGTAACTTTTGTGGATGGATTGTCACTGTGGCAATTAAAGGCCAGGCAGAAAGGCACAAAACAACATAGAGGGGAAATAGGGCATTGTCAACATTTTTTTTTTCCCAACATGGCCTGTAAGGGAAAAAAATTACATCATGGCTGTGCCACAAGGGGCTTGTCTTCCAGTGGTGGTGTATAAAACCATGAAGCTTGCATTTTGTACATCAGTTTAGACAAAGTATAGATTTTTCAGGACTACTTTTGCCTGGACTCATATCTCAGGTTACATTTTGTCTAGTTAGGTTTGCAGTTATTTGATTGAGAAGCACAACCCCCTGAAAAAAAGCTGATTGCACTGCCCTGGAGATCCTCATCCTGGAAACCATTATAAACTCTCCTCTTGGCAAGTGAGGTTTCGTTTTGACACACTGAATCAAAATATTTAGGTTTCCCTGCTCTAGGGTTTCAGTCCAAGTGTTAAACCTGGATATTACAGACCTATTTTTAAATGTTTGGTGTAGGGTGGCACTGTGCAGACTGGCTGGACAATAGAATGTCCATGAGGACAGAGACACAAAGTTAATCTATTGACTCTCGGCTTGCAGCTGAATGGTAGTTTTGGGTTTATTTATTGCATAATCTTTTTCGTAAACAACCGGTTAGAGTATGGTTAGAGTATGGTTAACTAACAACTAACACTAATACGTTTTCTCATAAAAACTTGAGAAAAAAAAGGTTTCACAAAAAGATATATTAAAACAAGAGTTTTCTTGCTTTATATTACTTCTACATAATTATTATTATTATGATTATTTACAACAACAACAACAACAACAACAACAATAGTCATACATTTTATTGATATGTGCCTTTGTAGCACCCAAGAACATTGTTTGAAAAGTGCAAAGAAGGTCAGATGCATTACAGTCTATCACATACTGATGACAAACAAGATTCAAAGTAGGAACATATTAGAGGTTGCATGACATCAGTTTTCCCATTGTACTATTCATTCAAATAACAGTGGGGTAGTCATCATTGTAATATGAAGAAAAGTCCCTGCACACCAATGAACCTTCCAGACAAGATATAGACATAACCTCTGAACCAGAAAACAACAAGAAATGTACTAAAGAGACTTTACTGCAAAAAATCCTAGCCCCTTACAAAAGAACTTCCTCTGCATTGAACCCATTCTCCAGAGTGAAGCAGCGAGCAACCACCAACACAGCACCCAGGGAGCAGTGTGTGACAACGGGGAGCAGTTTGGTGTTTAAAAATTACAACAAAACAACAGCATTAGATTATTATGACTTATAAGGGTGCAGTCTTACCTGCTTTTATTTTATGCTGCATTTCCACACAAATAATGCACATTGAACATCAAAAATGATTTATGTTTTCCTGTAGACTATAACCCTGTATGCAACATCTAGCACATACTATAATTAAAAATAAGTGCATCAGTTTATTACACACTTTCTCACTTTGTAATTTAAACCTCAGGCAGAGGGGGATAAGAAATCATTGCAAACAGTGGTACCTTTGATTTGATCTTTCCGTTTCTCTCTCTCTCTCTCTCTCTCTCTCTCTCTTTCTCTTTCTTTCTTTCTTTACTCTTACATACTGGAAGTCAAAGGGGATTCCGTTTCTCAGGTGTTCTGGTTACTAGTTGGAACACAGAGTTCCCTGCAACACACAGGGGGCATTGCACAGAACCAACACCATTCATTTCATCATTTAAACACAAAAGAGCAAATGAAGGAGACAAATGGGGTCTCTGATTTCAGGGGCATGGGGCTTTCTGTGTTAGTAACAGTGAAAGACCTGATGAAGGGGAAAAGATTAGCCCTAAACTGGAGAAGCACCAACATAGACGGAGGCACAATTTAAATATAAGCACGGCAAATGGCCAAGAACAGGCTATGAGAGCACAGACCTCTAAGGGAGCCACACAAACACACAGACAGAACAAGCAAGATGATTAATCAAATCCCAGCAGAGGAACCACATGCTCTCTCATTCAACTTCTAAGCAACCAGAGAATGCAAACACACACATACACACAATCTCTATTGCTCTGTTCTTTATGACAAACACACAAATGCACACACACACACCTTTCTGGGTTTTCTGTTTGCCCTGGCATCATTATGCATGATAAGAGCAAGCCCATGGCACGACAAGGGCCAAATAAGGACATGCTCCTATGCAGCTTATGCACATAATGTTTGTTATTAAACAGTGTTTTTCATCTGAGCAATTTATATCAGACTATACGTGATTCGCACTGATATTATGGTCCTCTCTATGATTGGGGTTTAAATGAATTATGTTAGCAAACTGAAGAACTCCATACAGATCACAAAACGTGGCATTAACCTTCTCTCACTAAATAGATATCAGTGCTGGTGGTTAAAAGAAAAAGTAGTAAACAAATAATGAATGTCCCATCCTAGTAGCATCATGGAACCTACGGCTTAGTCACCTCAAAATTACAAGTTCTAGCTGTAATAAAATATATTGTAGGTAAATGTATGCTACACAATGTAATGTGGAATAATGCATAAATAATTTGAAATTTCATACTGTGTTATTATAGTATAATATAGTATAATTGTGTAAATGTGATAAGTGGCTAAACCATTGTTTTGAAATAGGCAGAATAACATCTAGAGGTTACCTCAAACATGTCACCTCAAGGTACTAAAACTGCAACACAAGACAGGTAATAGAGGTGAAAATGTGCATACTGGGCTTAGGACCTCTCCAAACACAAATCAGATTTTACACTGCAAAAGAATTGGTACATTGGTAAATAACCTATAATTTAAGTGATGTACAAGTATGGCAGTTGCTTGCATATCAGTTTTGGTTTTGGCAAATATTTTCAGCAAATGTATTGGCAGTGTCTCACATGTCCACTGTCAATGCATCCCAAATAAATAGTCTGAAGATGAGAGGGTTCTGGAGATGAGAGGGGATGTGGGTGTGGAAAGTATGAGCCGGAGAATTGTAATGGGGACTGAGACAGGAAGGAAGACTGAGCATAGAAACATCAGGGCTCTCATGTAAAAAAAGCACTGCATCCTCTACAAACTCCTCCTCACCTGACTCATCCAACTGTCTTTCCCTCTCTCCTTTCACACTTCCTTAAACAAGAGTTTTTTGTAAATAATCTTTGGAAAGTAATAAGAGTCTGTGTAGAACCATTGCCTGGTGCGTAATCCTGATGCTCCATCGATTTAAATCAGGGTTTAAACCAAATTTTCTCTAGTAACGAAGGGAACCGAGTGTTATCCTATCAAATTCAGCACATAAATGTCTCACAGCAGGACAGTGGCAAAGAGAGCACAAGATGAAGCAGAAGCCAAAAATTCACACATACACACTCACACTCTCTCTCTCTCACACACACACACACACAGCAATGAAGTCAGTTCCTATCGCCATTACAACCATGCCTTAGAGGACACTGGAGATGAGTGACGACAGTCTTTAGTAATTATTTTTTCCATCTTCAACGTCAAACCATTTCTTAACATCTCTGCTCATTTCCACAGAATAAGTAAATATATTTAGGTTCTCCCTAAATATCTTTAAACTGATATGAATGTGGTGTAGTTCAAATTCAAGCAATATAGTTTAATAGTCCTCAAACATAGACTTATAACAACCTTATTATTATGATAATTATTGTTATTAGTAATAGTTACTGTAGTATTAGTAATAGTAGTAGTAATAGTAGAATAGTTTTGCCTATTTCAAGAACTCATGTGTCAATTTTGTTTATATTGTTTTCGATAAGAAAAAAAATGTCCTTTTAGATTAGAATATGCATCTTTCAACATAGGTTTTCCATGTTTGGTACCTGTACAGTACATTTCAAAACCTTTAGACAGTGGGAGGTTGCTTGTTGGAACAAGTACAAATAGTTTAATGGCATAATTGTAAGTATTCATAATAACCTGATGTGTCGCTACAATTGTGCTTTGGGATTGTTTTTAGATCAGATATATTGATTTATGGATTGAAAATTGTCCTTGAAACAAAGTGTTGGTTAATGTGGTTTTAACTTCATGATCTCTGAACAATCTTTTCACAGTCAAATTCTCTCACCAAAACTGTCACCAGGTTCCAGTAAGCTTTAAATTACCCTCTTGCACTCAGTAAATCATCTCCTTCACCAGTGGAATTGCTGGTCTTCAGTTGGCTAATGCTGTCCTTAAGCAAACCTCAGCTAAATGATGGCATCTACATCATCTCAACACCTTTGGCCTCTTCACTCTTTCAGGCAACACTGTTTGTATTTGGTCAGTAGAACAGCAGGTTGCTGTTTCTATGATACCACAGTGTTGAAAATGTGATATATGGGGGGTGAGGCCAAGCAGGGTATATTCTGAAGCCACTGACGTAAAGGCTTCATTGGGTGGAATTCTCAAGCTCGGTGAGGTCACCACCCTGTCACTCCTTCTTTGGTGATGGATCCATCATGCCACTTTTGATTCATAAACATCTTTCTAAAAGGCAATTCCAATTCTAAATGTCCCAAATTTTGTTGATTTACAAGTCTAAGCAGGTTGTGTATGACAGAATTGTGCATTTAAACTACCCATCACAATTGAATGGTTGGTTTCTTTCTGCCTTTAAATAGTTTATACACTTAATGCATCTGCGTACACCCTTGGGTTTACAGTTTGAGAGTCATTTGCCAGAACATCAGATCTTGCGCCACATCTAAAGCCTCCTGGACTACATAGCAGAAGAAAGGATGATCAAGCTAGAAACTGTCCAAGTCTAGATCTCTTTTTTCTGAGGCAACAACTGTAAAACACACTATACCATCCCCTGGTGTGGGATCCATCTCTTATCTGTGTCAGCGGGTTTTAGGAGTAGAAATGAATAATTTAATAACTAACACAAAGATGCTGCATCTAACACCAGAATGTCAAAACTGAAGAAAATGATAGATAATTGATTTTGTACATTTTGTTAATTTGGTAATGTTGCACCTGGGTTTTGTTCCTGTAATTAATTTATTCAAAATGTATCAAATAAATTATGATGTAAGACGGATAATCAATAGGCTGGTAGTGATATTAGCCAAACATTTGTAGATGTGGAAAAAGTGCACAATGTTTGTACATTCTCTATCAAAGGTGATTTATACTGGCTGAGATGGCTAAAAATAGCAATGTGGATTGCTCTGTAACCACAAGCAGTAAAAGTTATTGACAAATAGATTTTAGATGGGCAAGTGTGTAGGCAGGACCATTGAAGCTAGTCAGGTTAGCTCTGAATTATATATGTTAAAGTGGGTGAGTGACAAGGTCACTCTTTGAAACCAGAGCCCAGCAGACATGCCCGTAATCCAAACCCTCCAATGCTGCCAAGGAAAAAGAGCTCTATAATTTCATGAACACACACAGTGGCACACACATTCAGTGTTATTGTACTCCTGCTTACTTCTCATGTAATAATAATAATAATAATAATAATAATAATAATAATAATAATAATAATAATAATAATAATAATAATAATA
>JBBKCR010140780.1:0-20779 GCA_037577295.1 Ladigesia roloffi | reverse complement strand
CAGTTCACAGAGTAGATCTAAGCTTAAAACACATCAATTATTCACACACACACACACACACACACACACAAACACACACACATACACACACACACTCACAGTCATACACAGATGGACACCCACAAAGGGCAGGCTGTTTATCTTTCATTAACTACCATTTTCCTGTTGTTCTTTAACCTCTCTGAAACCTATATAGTGACCCCTCCCCCCGCTTTAACGTAGATCAGAAGTCACGGAATCATCCTGCCGCTGATTTTTTCGGAGAAATCCCCACAATCAAATGGAAACTGCAAATATTCTCCACATTTGTTTTTGCTTTTTTCATGGCAATATGTTTTTTTTTCTATTGATAAGAAAAATATAATTTTCTAACTTAAACATAAATATTAATGTAAATTCAGCTACATTTCCAGATTTGATCTAGTTGCATAAATGTTTTTGTAATGTCCAGAGACCACAAAAAATGCATCTTGGGATGGTTAAATATTGCTCTACTCAGAGCCAATCCAAGAACATTATGTATTTCTCCTTGCTGCTGATTGGCTGCTGAGTGTTACACTTTTCGTTTTGTCCTTTTAAAAGCCCTGTATTTTTTTTTCTCTAAATTAAAAGAGGCTGTTCCAGTGTCTGCTGTAAACGGTGGATCACTACAATACGGCTCATCCTGAAACCCCTGAATAAAACATGCCACTCAATGAACAAAAATTGTAAAAATGATTGGTGATTATCCATGCGTTACTGCATATTTTTCACTAAAATGACATTTATTAGCCTATTTACCTGCTTATATAAAAAAAATTATAGTGCATACCAATACAAATGTCCATGCATGAATACAGTGAGTACAGTGAATACAGGGGCAACATCAGTATTTACATTCTAGGTTGAAGAGGCACAGCGACCAGTCAAAAGATTCCAGACAGAAACAACATAAACAATAAAACAAAATATAAATAATTATAAAATATATTATATTGCTAAATGTGCACAGTCAAAGAATATGTTGATGGGTCAAAAGCCAGGAACATTCTAGAACAAATGTGGGTCATGTCTGGCTACTGACTCCAGTTTTTGTCAGTATTTTAAAAATCCAGTGGTGGTATATTACAGTATATTACAGATATACTGATATATTGCTGGTCTATACAAATTTATGAGAGCTCCATACTGAGGTATTACAGCCTTAGATTATCATTAGTGCTCTATAATGACTTATTATTGCTTTATATGCTGCTCTATACTGAGTTATTACAGCTCTGTACTAAGTTATTGTTGCTCTATTTTGAATTATTACTGTTGTATACTGAATTATCACTGCTATGCAATAATTATGTCTCTATACTGATATACAGTGTTATTGTTTTCTTATGTCTGTTTTTTTTTTCGCAGTAAATTTTGACCACTTTCAGATTCTCAGGGCCATTGGGAAAGGGAGCTTTGGAAAGGTGAGAACCCACAAATTCATGTAGAATTAAATGTAGTGTGTGTGTGTGTGTGTGTGTGTGTGTGTGTGTGTGTGAGTGTCGGCTCTCTTCTGAGAGATAATGCCTCTCTCCCAGATTCGATCTGACATTTGATGGAAACGTCACATTTAATTACGGAAAATAACCATCATTCTATTCTTCCTGCACTCCTTAACACCCCCTGACAGCGACCCCCACCCCCACACACATAAACCTCCCCTCCCTTGAGCTTGTGGATGTTATGAGTTCCTCAGTACATCAAAGACCAATTGACAAGAACACACATCCATCAAACCATCACGCTTGTGTGTTTGTGTTTGCTTCATGGAAACTAGGGACAGAGAGCACGACAAGCATTCGTCTACCTATCTATCCATCTATCTATCTATCTATCTATCTATCTATCTATCTATCTATCTATCTATCTATCTATCTATCTATCTATCTTTCTATCAATCTATCTATCTATCCATCCATTCATCCATCCACTCTTCCAGCCATCCACCCACCCACCCAATCACACACCCACTCTCTGATGGGATGCTGTGGGTGAGGAAGCTGTCTGTCCATGGTTGCGTTTGAAAAGATGTGTCTGTGTGATATTTTTTGTGTTTTGGGGTGTTTACATGGGGGCAGCTTTGTTCCTTCAGCATGAAAATCAAACCTACTCATTTTTCACAAAGAGACCCCCTGCCAGTCAGAGTTGTGAAGCTGCTCACTGTGTTGTGAAGCAGCTCAGTGTGAGGTGAATTTGGTCAGAGTGTGGTGAAGCTGTTCAGAGTGTCATGAAGCTGCTAGGTGTGTGTTGAAGTTCCTCAGTGTCATTAAGCTGCTCAGTGAGTTGTAAAGATCCTCAGTGTGTTCTGAAGCATCTCAGAGTGTTGTGAAGCTGCTCACTGTGTCATGAAGCTCCTTTTTATCATGAAGCTGATCAGAGTGTCATGAACTACTCAGTGTGCTGTGACTCTCCTCAGTATTGTGAAGATTCTTGGTGTGTCATGAAGTTTCAAGAATCTACTCAGGGTGGCGTGAAGCTGCTCAGTGTATGGTGAAGCTGCTCAATGTGTCCTGATGCTGCTCAGTGTGTCATGAAGCTGCTCTTTGTATCACAAAGATGCTCAGACTGTCCTGTGTTTCTGATTCAGTATCAGTTATTATAATCAGTTCAGTCTAAGTTAATCATTAATTAATATTCAGTCCTTTAATCAAAGTCTCTATACTGAGTGTCTTTCATCCAGCCCCAACCATGCTCACACATTTATGCCTACAAAACAGCACTGACCCACTGATTCCTGAACTTCACAAGACCTCTGAAGATGTGCCATGGTTCTGAACCATCAGCAGATCCTTTAAATCCTGTATGAACCTTTGGAATGGATTAATCTATCAAGCGCATTCCACAGATGCTGGATCGGAATAGATATCTGGTGAATTTGGAGGCTGAGTGAACCTCTTTAAGTCTTTGTGATGTTCCCTAAACACTCACCCTCTAATGGTCTGCTGTGTGTGAGCAAACCATGTCCATGGATGTGAGTGTAGAAATCTGTGGGTGTAATCGTATCTACCCCACAGATCCCCCCCTAGAATGTTATTTTTTAGGTAATGTTTTTACATTTATAAACTCAGAGACATATTTATAGATACTTAGGTTATTTGTAACCCCTTTTTCTGTTAATCTGTATTAGTGTGTTATGTTGTGTTCTATGTTGCAACGATGTTCCTTGAGGATGATATTTCGTCTCACTGTGTAAAGTATGGAAATGGCTGGGATGAAAGTAAAACTCTTTATTTTATAATCTCTTTGTTTATGTGGAGACAGCTATGTTCCTTCAGTAGGAAAATTAAACCCACTCAGTTATTACAATGAGACCTTCTTCTGCTGTGAAGCTGTTCAGCAGTGAGGCTGTTCAGATTGTTGTGAAGCTGCATTCTGTGTTGTGTAGCTGATCAGAGAGTGGTGAAGCTGCACAGCGTGTTGTGAAGTTCCTCAGTTCCCCTGCTCAGTATGTTGTACATATCTTCAATATTGTGTAGCTGCTCAGTGTTTCATGAAGTTTCTAAGACTGTTGTGGATCTACTCAGTGTGTGTTGTGATGCTGCTTAGTATTATGAAGCTGCTAAGACTGTTGCAAAGCTGCTAAGTGGGTCATGAAGTTGCTCTCTGTTGTGAAGCCGATTGTCGCAAATCTGCTAAGGGTGTGGTGAAGTTTTTCAGTGTTCAGAGTGTTGTGACGCTGCTTGGTGTGTCGTGAAGCTGCTCAGTGTATGGAGAAGCTGTTTCATGTGCCATTAAACTGTTATGTGTATTATGACGCTGCTCAATGTGTTTATTGTGTTGTAAAGCTGCTTGGCGTATCATGAAGCTGCTCATTGTGTCCTGAAGGTGCTCTGTGTGTTACGACTGCTCTGTGTATTCATAATTGAACTACAATACTAATACCAGATATCTATCATACAGACCTGCACCAGCACCCCCACCCCCAGCCTTGGGTTTCCAAAACAGCACTGAGCCATTGATACTTCACAAGGCCTCTGAAGATGTGCTGTGGTTGCTCTGGTTGCACTAAACAGATTAGGCTCTATGCTGCCCTCTGTTGGACTCCAGTGTTCAAAAAGCACATGGTTATGAAATTGGAGTGTGTGTGAAATTGGTTTGTTATTTTGGACTTTTAACCATTTGACCCTTCATGCCTTTTGTAATTGTGCTGTGTGTGCATGTTTGTGTTTTGGGCAGGTGTGTATTGTGCAGAAGAGGGACACTAAGAAGATGTTTGCCATGAAATACATGAACAAGCACAAGTGTATTGAGAGAGACGAAGTCCGAAACGTCTTCAGGGAGCTGCAGATCATGCAAGGGCTTGAGCACCCCTTCCTCGTCAACCTGTGGTGAGTTTCAGTGCACACACACACACACACACACACACACAGCATTAGTGCTTCTGCAATATTGCACTTGTTTTGATAGGCTGTACAGTCCACACACACACATTCTCCACTGGACCTGAAAATAGGACAGCATATTGGAGGAGATTCATTATGTCCTCACAGGCCTTATATAAGAACAGGCACAGTGTGTTTTAATAGCAGTGCAGTGTGTATACATGCATATGTGTGTGGCCACTTTGTGTGTTGCGCCCTCCAGGACTAACTGCTCATCTTAAAATGTTTCCAGAACAAAACAGTGTAACGAATTAACCAGAGCGGCAGAGTTTAGAGGGATGCATAATTCACTTAAAAATATCAGAGCTCTGTAATGGTGTGTAACATTGTATAATGCTGTAAATTCCAATGTTACTATAATGCTTTAATGCTATATAGCACTCTTGAACGCTCTAAAAATCTCTATTATGCTCTACAGTGTTGTACAACGTTCCTCTGTAAAACTTAAGAATCCTCTTAAGAATATTCTGACTCATGCAGTTGTTTTGAATGAATACACAACAGGAGGTATAGGAGACAAAATGGAGTGTACGGTGAAACAGACTCTGCAGTGCTCTGTAGTGACTACAGAGTACAGTGAGATGCACTACATTGTGCAGTGAGATACGATACAGTATATATTGATAAACTACGGCGCACAGTGAAATATACTACAGTGAGATACATGAAATACATAACTTTATACAATAAGATATACCACAGTGTATTGTGAGTTACACTACAGTGTACTGAGACAGTACAGTGTAAAGGGTATAGTGACCATTCAGTCATAAACACACAGTGTGAACAGCATAACATACTTTCCCTACATTTAACTCATACACTGAGTGAAGCAGTGGGCAGCCATGAACACAGCGCTCGGGGAGCAGTATGTGGGGAAGGTACCTTGCTCAAGGGTACCTCAGATGTGCCACTAGAATTCCTGGGATGCGTAGTGACACAATGTACAGTGAGATAAACTACACTGCACAGTGATGCACTACAGTGTACAGCGATGTACAATGAAAACTGATTAAAGTGAGATGTCACAATGAACAGTGATACATTCCAGTGTACACTGATCAGAATCAGAAACATTTATTGATCCCAGAATAAATTGCTGTATAGACACACCGTTGCAGAAAGACAAGAACGATATGAAATATACATTCAAATTAAATTACCCAGAAAACCCTCTGTATTAAATAGACAATGTTATATACATAACATGTTGTGTTGAGTAGAGAAGTGGATAAATACTAAATACCATAAATAAATTACTTTGGTAATACTTTTATTTATTTACTAGTTAACAAAAATAGTGGTCTAGAGCTGTATGAAAGTAGTGATATTGCACATGATACGATTATTGCCCATAATAATAAAGATATGATAAAATAATGGTAATGATTTAGCACACAAATTGATTTAGCACACACAAAAAAAAATTTATGATCAGAATGTTATTGTACAGATTATTGTGTGAGTGTGTGACAGGAGGAGGAGTTGTAGAGTCTGATGACAGTGGGGAGAAATGATTTTCTGTGGTGTTCAGTGGTACTGATTTTGCTGGAAAGACTATGATTAATCATGCTTCTCTGTTTGACCACAACATTGAGGAGTGGGCGATCAGCTTTGTCTAGTCAATGTTCTCCTCTCAGCCACACTTTCCAAGTTTAGTTCCTAGTTCCAAAACTGACCCCATATTCTTGATTAGCTAGTTGGAAAGGAGAATGACAGGATCTTCACTAGTCCACCACCTGTTTCTTTATCTTGTTGATGTTGAGCTCTCTGGTGCATATAGTAATATACAAGAATGTTTATGCACAGTTTGAGGCACAGAATGACATTGCAGCATAGAAAACCACCTGGTACCCATTGAGCAGGTGCTCTGTCTGACTATGCGGGGAGGACTGTGCGTGGTGTAAACCCACAGAAAGCCACTGGACCAGACAGCATTCCTGGACATGTGCTCAGAGGATTCACAGGCCTGCTGGCATGTATTCCCACATTGATCTTCAGTGTCTGAGCACCACAGACACTCCGGTGTGGTTCAACGCCACCACCATCACCCCTATGACAAAAAAGTTGTTGGTGTCCTCCTGATTTTTGTTGACTACAGGATTTCCCCAGTGGAGATTGTCCAGAGCCACAAGTTTCTTGGCATTAACATGAACCTAACATCTCAGCAGCTCTTCCCACGGCAGTTCTCACAGCATTCTCCAGATGGACTAATGAGAGCATACTTTGTGGTTGCATTGTGACATGTGATGCAGATTGTGCTGCATCAGATCTCTGGATCGTACAGAGGATTGTAAAGATTGCTGTTTTTGTTTTGGATGCTTACACCACACGCAGCATCTGCAAAGTCTAACTGGGGATGAACTTGTGCGTTTTGTTGTTGTGGTGACAGATGACCCAATACAAGAAAGAGAGAGGGGGTGAGTTTTGCCCGTTTTTATTTTAAATAAATGTAAAGCAAAACCATGACAGTAATGCTTCCAACTAAAATATGTAAATAAATTTCAGGATGTGGTGCATCCCTGACAACGACTTTTCTGATATATAGAATTTCAGAAATATCTGAAAAAAATTGTCTTCTGGATCTAATGCTGAGGAAATTGTGCCATTGTGGTAAATTTTGCCATTTATTGTTTAAGTAAAACTGTATATTTTGATCCCAGAACCTGTAATTTTATACAAATGCTAAACAAATTAAATCCAAAATTGCTATTCTGTCAGTAGAGGTTGCTTCAGGAGTGTGGCATGACAAATGGTGGCGTACTTTAAAAACCAATCATGTCCTAGAAAATATCATTATTAGTATTAGTATTATTAGCATTATTAGCAGCTCCTGTCATTTGTCTCTTATTGAGACTTTGTAATGTACATTCAGATTTACAGAGGATGAGGCTATATGCTTTAAATAAGAACCCTATGATGCTCTATTTCTATTTTTGGCCTAAAATTATGAATGGACGTAGTTTTAGTGATAAAAAGTAAAAATACAATGTTTAATTACAAAATATTCCTTAAAATATTCAGAAAATATTCAACTTACCCAGCCCTGTAGCAAAAATCTCCCCAACCCCACCATATTGGAAAAACTGCAATATCCTTCGGTTTTGAGCTAACATCATGCGAGCTGTATAGACTCATAGTGTAGGTTACCAAAGCCATAAAACATGTATGAAATGTTTTCAAACATGTCTATAACATTTCAGATACAACAATCAAAATCTTTGACCATAGTAGTTTTAAAAAATACTTTGAAAAGCAAAAAACAGTTTTTTACTTAAATGTGCTTATCTCTCATGCAGTGAGGTTTTTTTTTGAGTGAAATGGCTGATTTGTCAAAATTATGTGCTCACAAGACCAATTTCTTCTATGATTCCCTAGAAACAGCCCCCACCCCCCAAACCACCCACTCTCCCATAAACTGCTGTGTTGTTATTTTCTGCATGTAGCATATCAAAGCGAAAATGTAGGTCCTCCCTATATTTAGCAGAGAGAGACCCATTAGAGCCAGATGACGACCCAGTTATACATGTTAGCGCTTGTGGCTGGCTGGTCAAACAAAAAACATCTTGAAGGAGTCCACCCTTAACATCACTCACACACTTAGACAGTTTTGTGTATGACTCTGAAAGCATCCGCTGGCTCAGTGGCATAACAAAGAGGAACGTGCTTGATCTAGTTATAGGGGGCCAATTTCGCCACCCAGGAACACAGCGCTTTATTGCAGATATTTGCCTTCCTTTACAGTTAATGATTCTGCTGTTGGAATACAATATGTCACATCATATTCACTCATGCTAGTGTTGTCATCGCCCCTATCAACTGCACTGTATGTTGTCTTGTCCTCTAAACTGTAGTGTTGCACTTTTGTTCTTAGCTTTCATATTAGTGTTCCTCGAAAAGAAGATCAATTTCCTTCCCCCATAGAGAGACCCTATATACATCCATTACAGCTGCTCAGAGAGATGCTACATCACTGTAAACTGGTTATGTTATACACGCACACACACTTGCACACATACACAGTATTTCCATTAAGGAATCAGACTCATCATGCTCCCTGACTAAGTGCTGTGGTCATGTATTGCTATGGCAGCAACCCTGAGGCATCAGTACGGCCTGGTATCCTTCATTTAGAAGATGAGATGAAGAATAGATCGGAGGAAGAGGGGATAAAGTGCAGCACAGGCAAAGTAATATGAGGGGGAAGTGATTAAGGAATGACAGGGTGAAGGAATAAAGGCAGAAAGGGTGGAGGATGATGGGTTTAGGGGATGAAAAGATGCAGTAAGGAAGGGATGAAGGGTTGAACCTAGTGAGGCATGCATTTTTACACCAAAATACACTGCTGCTCTTTCAGTCTGAAGCAAGAGAAGTGGGGCTGCATGCACAGCTCAGGGTGCCTTGTGAATGTCTCACACAAACACACATGCACCCTCGGGACAGTAAAAATACAAGAACAGTGACAGTAGAAGATTAGAGATGAGGAGAATTACACACATTACTGACGTCTGGTCTTGCAGAACTTTCTCCTGCATGACCAGAGGCCAAACGACCAGAGTGCTGCTATTAAAACTATTCATACACAGTAACGATAGCAATAATAATAATTTAAAAAAAAATAATATAAAAATCTAATCCTAAACTTCTCTCTCTCTCTCTTGCTCTTTCTCTCAAAATCCATGTTCTTTCTCTCTCTCTCTCTCACTCTCTCTCTCCCTTACTTCCTCCCTGTTTATCACTCTTTCTCTTTCTTTCATTTTCTCTCTTTTCCTCTTTTGTTCTCTTTGTGTGCACCGCCAACAGGTACTCATTTCAGGATGAGGAGGACATGTTCATGGTGGTGGATCTTTTGTTGGGAGGAGATCTTCGTTACCACCTGCATCAGAACGTTCACTTTAAGGAGGAGACAGTGAAGCTGTACGTGTGTGAACTTTCCCTTGCTCTGCAGTACTTACAGTCCCGCCACATCATCCACCGGTGAGGAGCACATAACCTTCACAGCATTCTTAAACTGAGCCTTTTTTTATATGACCTTCTCAAAACTCAAAACAACATCTAAGGCACCAGGCGTTATATAACCATTTCGTGGAATAACTTTCTGTAGGGTTTTTTTTTTCTAAAACTATTTTCATGTCAGCAATATTACCCACACGTAGCTCTCAGCATTCGTTGATGAATGTGTTGCCAACAGGCTAGGAATTAAGAGGTGGAACTAGTGACCAGAAAGAGAGCCCAGTCACCTGGCCAGAATACACAGGCCTGAGCCTCATGATTATTTGTTCTCTTTTGCGAACATTGCGCTTTTTCCATCTGTTTTTAAACAATGGGCATTATCCTTTCTAAATGGTTTTGTATTTCTTGCACATATTTTATAGTGGGTTTTAAAAGGGAACTGTTGCTTCTCACAGCTCTTTTTGGCCAAGTCATGGTGTGTGTGTAAGTGCGAGTAAAAATAATTGGAAAAGGTGTGTGTGAACTGCAGTTTCGGTGTAATCACTCTGCAAGTATGATTGTGTGTGTGTGTAGATTGCAGTACTAAAAAGGGTAATGTGAGTGTGATGAGTTCTCTTTTTTCTCTCTTCAGAGACATAAAACCAGATAACATCCTGCTGGACGAGCACGGTAAGACTGATCTACATCACTATTTACACCTACACATACATGTCCACCTATAGCTCTCATCTACACCTACATCTCCATTAACACTTGAGTAGCCCAACATTAATCAATCTGCGAGTGAGTGTTTGTGTTATTGTGTTATTTGTCTTTAGTAGCGAATTGTAATATAAATGCCATCAGCAGATTTAGACAAATAACACAATAACACAGTCTAAACACAATAGCACAGTCACTCACTTGCAGACTGATTGATGCCAGGCCTGAGCATTAAAAAAAATCTAGAACAGACCCCTATCATCACAAGGGTGACCCACAACCAGAGCAATTTAACTGAACACTGCAGTTGATGCTAGGTCCTGAACTCAGCTAAAAAAATAAAGATCAGCAAGTGAGCCTACTGGTGCATGTGTACAGTTGTTAAAAAAACTTTTGACCATTGAACTTTGCTTTGGGACATCTCCTGATGGAGGTGGAAATGCCACATATTTGCAGTATGTTGACAACCTGCATGCTGTCCAAGGCCAGTCAGACACTTTGAGGCAGTTTGCTACACCTTTACATTTTTAAGTATTTAATCTAACTCCAAACATTTATACAAAGTGACACATGTGTTTATAGCCTGGAAAACCTCAGCAGTAATAATATGAGAGTAGAGGGAATGTAAATAAATAAGTTGTTATTAGAATGTTGTGATGTGGCACTTCAGATATTGAACATATCAAGCTACCAGAGGAAACAGTAGAAGTGTCCCAGGATCTAGCTAATGGGAAAGTAATCCCAGAGGATTCTGTACATGGTGTACATGGATCTACTTTGGTTAGACCAAATTTAAAAAGATGTAAAACCAGTGGTGCGGATGAACTATGATAGCCCTGGATCCCCCTCTGATCATCCTGTAGTAGTCATCGATAATGGGATAAAAAAAAAATTCAGCTAATTCTATTAGAGATTAATCAGTCTGTCTCTTTAAGAACAGAAAACACAAATTTGTTCCTTATGCATCTAGGTTCCCCATATTTACAGTTGTCATATCCCATTTAATATTGGGAACACAGTTCATTTCGACTCTAAGTCCCATAATGCTATATACACCTAGATATAACACACCTTTCTTGGGTGTTCGATCAAGAGCTGAGTTTGAGCTTTTTGTAACCTATGCCATCTCATTACATTAACTAGGAGCTAATTAGTAAAAGCATCGGGACCCCATCTGGCAGATATTTTCTGCTTCAGAGATAAGATAAGATAAACCTTTATTAGTCCCACAAGTGCAGTGCAGCAACATTTAAAAGTTTGTTTGATTTATTTTTGTTCTGGAATGACACATAAATTGTATCTGTAGTAAGACTAGGGAGTCTTGTTCATAAGCTATTTACGAGCTGCTCAGATGGTGCCTCCAGCTACTGCGAGACATTAGAGGTTCTTCTGAGTGGCCAGGACACAGAGTCCATATCATCCGGATAGCATCACTAAGCTACCAGGAGAAGCCTGTGGTTCCTCCGGCAATGCTGGACAGCAAGTGGTGAAAAAAGGGACATAAGTAGCAGAGACTGTCCTAATAGTAATGCAGCCAGGCGTTCCATCACATCACATCAGGCATGCAACAAGGGTTTTTGTTTCATTTCATTTGTTTTGCAACGTATTTGACTTACTTTTAGAACTTATTTACTTAATTTACTTTTCTAAATGTAAGTAATCTTATTTGGTGAGTTTGTTATAAAGTTACTGATTGAGGATGGCTTATTATTAAGTTGATGCATACGTTGTTGCCCACTATATAAAGGCAGACTATTCAGAGCCAGGGAGAAGTGGCCAGGTTTATTTGTTGTTCTGCAAAGTCTGTCAAAGGGTAGTCTCTCAAAATAAAGTTAATAAGGGTCTCAGACAGGTAACGGACAGTGAGCCCAGATCAGCCCATTATGTTAGAGGACATAAAAGGGTTACATTTACATCTGCATCTATACCCACATACCTATGGTCACAGCTACAGCTCCATTTACCTCTGCACCTACCTCTACATATACATCAGCATCTCCATCTACATATTTATGACTGCTCTGTGTCCCTGTTTTTAAACTTTCTTATTTTAGTCAGTCAGTATATTTAGTATTAGTATTAGGGTTGTCCCTATCCGTTCACGTGATCGGGCCAGTGTATCTAATCTTAAAAAAGTCTTTGTGTTTAAAATCAGATGATCCTTGTAGCTGAAGCTGATAATATTTGTACTATATTGTGGTGTTTCCATGGTAGATGATCTAACGGCATTGAGGTGTGATGTGATTCTCCATTACAAACTTCACTTGGCCTTTAACCGCTCCCTCAGACTTCCTCTGTGTGTCCTACAGGTCATGTCCACATCACAGACTTCAACGTTGCCACAGTGCTGAAGGATTCAGACAAGGCCACCTCTATGACAGGAACCAAACCGTATATGGGTGAACATCACACTTGACCCCCTCCCCGTCTTTACCTTATACACACTAAGCAGCCTTTTTATTTCATCAGAAACATGTGTTAAAGAAGTAAAATGTGTAGGCGGCTCTACCGCATTCATTATTGGAATCAAACACCACAGGTTAAGTAAAGTGCGTGTTTTCGTGGCACACATCAGTGCGTAGTTGGTTTATGTATTTAAAACTAAGGTAGAAACTTCATATGGATCAGAAACAGCCTCCCAACACACACACGTACTGTTCTGTCAGGAACAAATGCATTAATGCTGCACAAAATAATGGACACCCCACAAAATATTGTGTGTGTGTTATAGCTCCAGAGATGTTCCAGTCCTTTGTGGATGGTGGTCCGGGTTACTCCTACCCCGTGGACTGGTGGGCCCTGGGCATCACGACATATGAGCTCTTACGAGGATGGGTGGGTTCCCGCAAGAAACATATATGGTTGGTGTAGAGGATAACACCTCTGTTTTCCACACAGCTGACTGTGGTTCATTCCCTTATTCAGGTAAATCCAGTAAGACCAGGTAGAGTCCCTGGGCTAGACTCTACACCAGGGGTAACCAATCTTTCTGAAACTGAGAAGTACATCACGGGTACTGAGCCATATGAAGGGCTTCCAGTTTCATAGACTAGTACAGAATTGACCTAAACTTCATGTATAATAAACATGTTTTAAATGCTTTCTTTAGATACTGTCATTTTCAAATGGCTATAAATGCAAATATGATTAAAGATGACTAGCAACAGGATCAAATTACATGTTAGACGTTGCTTACTGGTGAGTTGTGCTATATATTGGACTGGTCTGCGGGCTACTCATGTGGCCCTTGGGACATCACGTTGGTGACCCCTGCTCTACACTCACCTCCCCCCAATGAGGTTGCACATAATCACAGTCACATAAAGAGATACCACTAGCTTTATTCTTCGCAGTTTCCATTTTGACAGGGGTGTAGCACACAGGGGGGTTGTGGGGTTTCAACACCCCCACTTTTGCTAAAAGGCGATTCCATCCCTCCCACAGTCGGCACGCAGACGTATTCTCAAACACACGCCAGTGATGGCGCGCATCAGTTACAAGGGAACGAGACACAGTCTGCTAGTCCTTTGCACACTCTTTTTGAGACCTGGAAATCGTGTCCGGCCAGGGCTTTAGAATTGTTTAGAATTTTGAGCTGCCTAAACATTCATCATGTCTTGAGCATCTCTCATTAACTAATTACTGTCCTACACACCTTTTCAATTCCACTTGCGCTGTGGACACGAGAGATAAGTGAGTGAGGGGGAGTTGTACAAATGTGTCAACAACAGCACCTGTATATATTTTTGTAAACCGTTAGGGAAGGTACAGCTACGTTTAGGCATTTTATACTGCTGATATCGAAGCCCCCCACCCCCCCACCCCCCCGTTCACTTATCTAACAGACGTGTAGGAGTATAGGATAGTAACTAGTTAATGAGAGATGCCCATGACATGACGAATGTTTAGGCAGCTTCAAATCTCTGACCATTCTAAAACCCTGGCCATGTTTTAGAGGTCTCCAGGTCTCTAAAAGAGGACGTCTGGTGGTTATCCTAGTCAACACTCAACAGGTAGAATGAAGCAGGGCTGTAAGTCATTTTTGCATGATATTTCCCCTTTAACATTTCTAAACACTAGTTCTGTGACTGCTGTGAAGGTGGTTATTCAGGTCTCAGGTACGTTTTTTGAGCTAAAAATAATTATAAATCTAAATTACTATAGAAGCCTATCTTTGCAGTTGGTTTTCCTAACAAAGTGTTGCTTATTTACCTCTTTCACTCAAAATCAACAAAAATGTTACATTACATTATTCATATGACGATAGCTAGTGCATGCTTGCTAAATCCCTTGTTTCTAATGCAATTATCCAATTATTATATTAATACATTGCTTGCTAAATACAATATCCCTGTCTTCAGACCGGTGGTGAGACAGGGGAAACCGAAGCATTAATCTAGATTGGTGGGCTGAGATAGAGAACAGCTCTTGAATGGTTGGCCACTATCAATAATCATGGTGCCGCAATCACCTTTCATGAGCACGGTGAATGGGGCAATGGAATTGGGTGATGAACTGCTTGGGCAACTGGGCTGCGACGTGATGGCTTGGGAGGTGCTAGGTTTACAAGCTGTTGCTTCACAGTGTTGCAAGATTTAACAATCAGAAATCACCGCATAAATATTTGGCTGTTCGTTGCAGGGGGGCCGTTAGGGGGGTCAGGAGCAATTGTACGGGGGCCACCATGTAGAACTGCCTATGCAGCTAGCTAACCACTGACTTGCTGCTAGAATTAGCTCCAATTTGTGTAGAAGAGGTTTAAAGACAAAAAGGGGAAGTTGAGAAAGGAAAGAGGACACCAAAAAAAAGAAAGGTGCAAACGACTAACATTGTCCAACACGACCAATATAACACCAACACAAACACTATAAGCCAATATAAGCCAAAATTCAGAAAGAACAGACACAATATGTTCAACTAAAAGAGGAGACACTGAGTGCACTGCTCTGACTGTGTTGCTGTATTTTATTCTACCAGCCAGAGCTCCACCTTTCTATCTGTTTCTTCATGATGCCACATCTTTAGCTTTAGTTGGGCATGCAGAGCTTTTGGTGGGCCATTTCCAACACCTGTGCCCCTGTCATTATCCGGCCCTTCCCAACAGCAAATGGAATGTGGGGTTACATTGCTATTTTCCATGTGGTCATTAAAGTCTCTCTCTCTTAGCGCCCATACGACATTCACTCCAGCACGGCCGTGGATGACGTCCTCAGAATTTTCCGTGGTGACCGTGTGCAGTACTCGTCCACCTGGTCCAAGGGTGTGGTGGCTCTTCTGCGCAGGGTGAGGAGCACCAGCTGATCATAGCTAAATCTCATAAACAGTTAACACTCTATCTGAACTTTTTCTCTGTGTGTGTGTGTGTGTGTGTGTGTGTGTGTGTGTGTGTGTGTATGTAGCTCCTCGCCAAAGATTCAGAGAGTCGTCTGTCGTGTGTTTCTGATGTTCAGAACCTTCAGTACCTGGCAGATGTGAACTGGGATGCTGTGCTGGAGAAAGCAGTGCCACCAGGTTTCACTCCTAATGTGAGACTGAGGCACACACACACACATGCACACATACACACTCTGTGAACTCATTAGTGTGCAGTAACATAAAAGCACTCACAAACCTGGACTACCTGCAGTGTAAGCGGTAGTTGAGATGAGGTGGTGGAGCCTGACGTGTCTTTGAGGAGGAACATGCTCACCCTATACCCCCCTTCACCAGACACAAAAGTGGAGAGAAAAGAGCAGATGATTTCTCTCCAGGCATCGGCAGCATGTACACCTGACAGCCCTCATTACTGCTGTCTGGCCATTTGTTACCAGTAACCAGAAATATTCTCCACCTTACATTACAACAATCTTCATCACACTGCTCCTAAAACATTATGCCTATGAAGATGATCTGACAATAAGATGTAGGACCAAAAACATCTGTTTTATGGATGACATTTCAGAGAAAAACATCAGTTTAGATCCAAAAGCAGAGCAGAAACACATGTCTGGGTGAGTTTGTGTGTGTTTTAGTGTGTATGAGTGTATGTATATTTGTGGGTATGTGGCTGCTGCAGAGGGAGAGTGTTGAGTTATTCTGAGGACTGTGACCCAAATACTACCTTTATTTTTATGCCCGACAGCAGTGGGGGTGGATGGGGCTTTAATGTTTAAAATACCAGCATGAGGAATAAGTTACACAACTGTGTGTGTGTGGTGTGTGTGTGTGTGTGTGAGAGAGAGAGATCAAGGTGTATTAGCTACATGGCTGAAGACCGGAATGACCTTTACTGAAGAGATACCTCTGAGTGTATGTGTGTCTGTCTCTTTGTTGATAAAGCTCAATTTAATTTTCAAAGCCACATTTAGTCACAGTGTTACTAAAATCTGTCTAAAATAATATATACAGCTGAGATATCCTTTTTGTTCATTAAAAACACATTCAGTTTCACCTCCTCCCCCTCTGCCCAGTCTCTCTCTCTCTCTCTCTCTCTCTCTCTAAATCTCTCTCTCTGTATCTGTCAGAAAGGGCGTCTGAACTGTGACCCCACATTCGAGTTGGAGGAGATGATCCTGGAATCGAAGCCACTGCATAAGAAGAAGAAGAGACTTGCCAAATCTAAAGCCAGAGACAACAGAACCTCCAGCCCACTGGTCCGTTCAGAACACATGCAATAAACACACACTATTACAAGACCACTGCGCAGTATTAAAATAAAATATACACACATTTGTTTATCTCGCACACAGTAAACATGCCAGAAATACAGATCTGTTAGACAGATAAACTGACAGATTGGTAAGCAGATAGAGAGTCCCTGAGGTGAATGTGACTGCTCCAATGCATGTATACACAAGCCAATAAGGTCCTGACTCTCATACTAATCAAGCAGCTGAAGAGTGTGTGTATGTGTGTGTGTTTTCAGGCTCCCCATCTGCAGAAATGTTTGGACACCGTCACACAGGAGTTCACTATATTCAACAGAGACAAGTGAGTACTGCTCTTTCTCTGGCTCTCTCTCTCTCTCTGCACCCCTCCTTCCTGTTCCCTCTCTCCAAGACCCCCCAAGGAGAACAGAGCACAGAAATGTGTGTGTGTGTACGTATGTGTATGTTTGTTTGTGTGTAAAACGGCTGGATGAGCAGAGTTTCTTCCCTTCAGATTCCTTACATTAAGTCCCACTTATCCCTGTTATAGCGCTATGTGTGTGTGGAGGCTGTAGGCTGTGCTGATAATTATTCATGCTCTGATGAATTTTCACCTGTAAGGTTTAAATCCCTGAATATTAAATCTAGTGCAATCTTGTTTAATCACAATATTGATATCTTACCTCACCAACCTGCATCACCTCATATCCTACCACACGACCCCCCACCATCCAGTGTCCTACCACATAACCCCCCCCCCATATCCTGCCACACCACCATGTATCCTACCACTCTAAACCCCCCAACACACCCCACCACCCTGTATCCTACCATACCACCACCCCACCACCCCATATCCTACCACACCACCACTCCCACCATCCTACTAGGGCTGGGTATTGTTGTTGATTTCCTGAATCAATCCGATTCCGATTCACAAGGTCATGATCCGATTCAGTTCTCGATTTGATTCAATATCAATTTTTTACAGATTTATTTGTGTTAATACTAGTTTGGCTTGGTTATAAATGGACTTGATTGGAGGATATCTCTTTGTTGACAGACCGCACTGGAATATTACCTGGTTAAAGACATAAAAAAGCAATCAACACAGTCGCAAGAAGTAGTAAGTAGTCGACAGGAAAAGATCGATCCACAAATTTTTTAATCTATATCATATTTTTTTACCGAGAATCTGTGTTAATCGGTGAATTTATTTTTTTAACCCAGCCCTATATCCTACCATATCACCACCCCAAATCAGTTCTTCCAAATCAGTCCTGGATTTCCAACATCGTCCATCCTTTCTTCATCCCCCAAAATCAAACATTTTTTCTGCTACTGTCTCATTAACTGCCTGGATCTCCACCTCATTCTAAGCACAGAAACTACCCCCTATAACTTTTCTGTGAACGGGGAGACGTACAGGTTGGATACATGGAAGTATGTAAATGTCTCTCTCTCTCTCTCTCTCTCTCTCTCTCAGGTTAAAGGTGCTGTGTGAGAGTGGGAATAAAACACCTTCACTGTCGACTCAGGAAAAATTGCAGGATGGACACAACAACAACAACAACAATACCGTCCCTCAGAGAAACAGTCACATAAAACTGACAACCAGCTAAAGCTAACCACTAATTAAGACTGGTTAAACAGACCAACTGTTAAGACTGACAACTGGCCAAAACAAACAACCAGGTAAAACTGACCACAGGCTTAACTAAACTGACAATGGTCTAAAACTGCCCCCCACACCACCACCACCACCACCAGGCAACCTGCTTTTTTTTTCTTAATGTATGATTACCAGGTCCAGTTTCAGTAATAGTTGGAAAAGCTGGAAAAGAATTCTGAGACATACAGACACAAACACACAGACACATGCAAACCCATACCATGGAGTAGACACAGCACATACCAGCCCTTTGCCTTATGGTGTGTGTGTATTTGTACTGAGTGAGTGCTGCACTGTAGCTCTGTAGCATGATTAGCATTAGCATTATCCACCCTGTTGTGTGTGACCCCTCTGCTGACCCCTGTAGTGCCCTCTGATTATGTAGCTGATCTCTGAGCTGATCAATGTCTGTGTGAAATAAAGTTTATGTGACAGAATGCAAGAGGTGTCTCATTACAGCGCGGTCAGGATCATATTCTAGCAAGAATACGGGTGAAGATAAGATAAGAAACAATTTCCCTCAAAAGGAAATTTGCATTGCTATGGCAGACAGTCGACAATATACATTTACAAAATTAAGAGCAACAAAAAATACAAGAAAACTGGAAGTGAATAATGTACAAAGCACATTAAATTATGCAATAATATGACATTTATGCATAGAAGTGTTTGTATATGTACATAATCATATATATATGTAGCGTGCTGATTATGATTATGTGCACATCTTTCATCACAAAAATGAGTCATGGAGTGGGAGATGTTATCCAACAGCGTTGACAACTTTGCCACTGTTTGCCTGTCACTCACAACCTCCTCCAGAGGGCATCCTAGAACAGAGCTGGCTTGTTTAGTCTCTTTCTGTCCCCAGCAGAGATGCTGCTGCCCTAGCAGATCACACTGTAAAAGATGGCTGATGCCAGTACATAATAATACAATGTCTCTGCTCTTTGAAAGACCAGAGCCTCTGTAGCTGATACAGCCTGCTCTGCCATTTTTTGTCCAAATCATTTGTGTTGTGTGTCCAATCCAGTCTATTATTCAGATGAACACCTCTCCACAGCCTCAGTGTCCATGCCTCAATCGGTCAATGCCTGTGGTGGAGGATGTTTGGGTCTCCTAAAATCTACATTGGTGTTTCCAGTGTTGAACTGGATGTAGTTCTGTTGGCACTAGTCCACAAAGTCCCGAGTCAGTTCTCTGTATGCCTTGTCATCACAATCATCCCTATCTTTAGAAGGCACTGGATAAATCAGAGAACATGATTCTCCCAATGCTCCCAGTGTTCTCCATGTGAGAAAAGGAATGATACAGGAGGTGGATGATAGCATCATCTACCCCAACAAAGGCTTTTTGGCACTGGTACCACATAAGATTTTTCCAATGCTGTGGTTCTCCTCCCAGATTCAGGCTCAGGTTGAAGATACGCTCCTTCACCCCTGTTGATCTGCGCAGGTCTTGACAAATCTTGGATTCTTGAATGAAGAGAAACCATGGCTGGATTTTATTGATGGAAGGCTTGAACACTGGAAGCATTAAATGTGTGTGGTGGAAGGTCATGCTGAAAGTTCTTGTCCACCCTGGTCAGACATGGTCAGCAAAATTTGGGGGCAAAATGTAATATGGGGAAATACAGGTACACACCCATTACCAGTTCACTTCTGAGTTGGTACAACTTGTACAGTTCTGTGCCCCCATCATTTTCAATTAGTTATAATTGATAATAAGTTGTTGATGTTGTTGATGTAAAAAGTTGTTGATGCGAAAATACCATTTTATAGCACTTAGCTTATCTTCTTTTTAGCTTATTGAATTAAATTAAAGAGTGGATTAAATGAAAGAAATGGGAACTATTTTTTTTACTGCTACAGACCGCAAATTGTCTAAAGATACAAGCTGCAAAAATAAAGATGTTTCTATCTTTCAGTATTTAACACCACTAGTACTCTAATCACTGACCTGGTCATCTGGAATCCTGTGGTCCATGTCTTCTTCACTGGCTGATGTGTTAAATTATATTATTTTATTATGAATTAATGATTCATTCTTAGGTCACTGTGCAGCTGAAACTGATCAGGTTCAGGGACTGGACTGAAAATGAGAGCCTGTGCCTCAGGACTACATTTAAAGATACAAGAAAATCTGGTTCTATGGAAGCCGAGTCTAAAGAAGTGAAGGTAGGATACAGTACTGTCTTTTTGCAGAGTAATGTAATAAACGAATGTTTTAAACTGACATGAACCTGCATGAATTTTAACAAAGACTAGACATCACTGTCATAAACCCTGCATTAAAACCTTTCACGCCAGATGGTGTCTGACCCTTGCTGGAATAAGCTATTATAAACAGGGGTGCACATAATATTTTTGGGTTGGTTCTCAGGGGAGAACCTATGGTTGTTGCTTGGTCCGCACATTTTTTAA
>JBBKCR010140703.1:0-16708 GCA_037577295.1 Ladigesia roloffi | reverse complement strand
CTCTATTTGCTGACTACTCTGTTTAGAATGTTTTTCAACAGGCTAGTCATGACTGTGTTTAGTTGGTTGTTTGTCTCGATGTTAAAATATTTATTATGGACAATAAGTATATCTGTTTTATTGTGTTTTCATGATATGCACCAAGCCAAAGCTCTAAAAGTGTGTCGGTGGCTTTGGGTTTTTCACTTTCAGTCTTCTGTTTGGGACTTTTATGTTGACACTCTGTATCACATGGTTTTGGGAACACGTGTCTTGCAGGTTGTTTTCTGTTGTGTTTCACCTGTTCCCTGTTTAGATCTCTTTAATTCTTGTATTTAAGTCGGTGTGTGTCAGTCCCTCCTTATCTGTCCATTGCCTCATTCCCCTGTGTGTCCTGTGCCTGCGTTTAGTTTTTGTAAAAAAAACCTTCTGAGGGCCCTCAAGCCAGGTTTCTGTTCTTTTGGTTTGGTTTATAAATAAAGTACCCCGAATGGATCCCTGGTTGCCTTGTCCCCTATTTAGAGGTAGTTCATGAGTGGAAGCTTGCGCGACCTCCCGTGACAGATTGACAGATCACCCCACGCCAGCCTTTTATGAGGAAACAGAGTTCTGTGAGTGGAATGCCGCTCTCAACGCCTGGGCAGCAACGTTCTCACTCGCGGAGCCCGCTGAAGATCACGGAGACGGAGGCCACACTCGGTGCAAGCATTCCTCTGCCTTGAGGTGGAACGTGGGAGAGTAGGAGACCGAGGTGGAGTACTCGGTCTTCAAAAGCATCGCAAAGCCTAGGAGGTGCTGTGGGAGGATCTCCTGAGGAGCTCGGAGGACGAGAGCCTTCCAGGGGTGCAACACCTCTCTCCACCTGCCAGAAGACAGAGGAGACGCCAAGCAAAAGTCTCCCAATTCTCTGTCCTGACTACTGCCAAAGTCCATCACAGCGTGGTTGACCAGCTGCGGCCTGCCGATCCCACGCCGCAGCGCTTTCCCAGCAAGGTCATCCCGGAGCAGTATGGGCATGAGCCAGTGCTGTACACACTGGAGCCTGCTGCCACTATGGAGATACCATCTCCGGTCTGTAGCGCCAAAAAAAAGACCTCACGGCAGAGCTGGAGCTCCGCATCAAAGTGGCTCTGGAGATACTGCGCCAGCCGGCCCAGCTCCTGCCGGCCAAGTTTCAGCCGGTCCTGCTCCAGCCAGTCCTTACCCAGCTAGACCCGCTCCGGCCAGTCCTTCATCGGCCACTCCCGGCCCAGTTCAGCTCCTGACGGGGGAAAAAATACCCATGTATTTTTTTGGGGACAGTAGTGGCCATAGGGTGGCAGGGTGGGGGCTGGTGTGGGTGGCCACGAAGCTGGAGGGGCCTCCCTGATGGTCTGGTCCAACCATTCTGCCCTCCGGAGGGGCAGGCAGCCCAGAAGGTGAGAGACGCGAGGGGCGTCCCGCACCGCCCTCCTGAGAGGGTGGGGAGCAGTGAAAGGGAGAGGAGGAGCGGCTCCCTCAGTCCCCAGTTGGGGACGGTATGCCTGCCGGCCCAGGGTGCTCTAAAGGGCGGGAGCCACAACCCCCAGACTCTTGGACAGTGAGCACCCTGCCGGCCGAAGGCCTGCCAGGTGGTGGTGGCACCACATTGGACTGGGGTCCCTTGAGATTTTGTTGATTTTCCAGCTGCATGGATCTAAAAAGTACCATTCACAATGATAATTTCACTCAATTCTCATGCGCGCATCATTTCCACATTAATTAAAAATATTTCTTTCACATAATTATTGCCAAGGGCAAACTGATGCTTTATTTCATGTAATATGTATTTCATTTGTGTGGAAATGATGTGCAGACATGAGTTGTTCAAATGTTCTTTCACTATAGTGTGTCTATATCATCTGTAAGCCATTCAAGCAGGATTCCTACAGAATCACTGTGACCTTTTCACTGTCCATTTTGAGACATCTCAACTAAAGTAGCACAGTGGAGAGTTTCCTCCCACCATGAAGACATGTAGGCTATGATTAGTGCTCCTGTCAGTGACCTTCACCAAGAATCAGACATGGATTTGGTCCCTGGGGGCTGGTGATGGTCATGACCCTCTGATTCTAGCTCATAATTTGTGTGTGTGCAGTCACTGCTATAAGTGCAAAGTGTAAATATAAGTTTGAAGCTGATATGTGTCATGCATGAACACCCCAGAGCACAACACACGGTGTGAACAGTGTGAAATTGTTTTCTGCATGTAACCCGCTGGCAGTGTTGGGCAAGTTACTTCAAAACTCTAATGTGTCATTTATTACTTTATTGCTGTCACTTCAAAATAATTTGTTACATTACAATATTACTGTATTTAAAATGTAAGGTATTACACTGGTATTACATTACTTTTAAGTTACTCTCGCCAAAATAACAGGAAAAATTGATTTGGCGTGTAAATATAGCTCATGGCGCTCAATTAGCTCATAACACATTGAGTGGAAAGTGAAAGTTGAAGGTTCACTCGTCTCTAGGGTGAACAGATTTGGGATTGTGAAGAAGAGGATGCCTTAGCGGAACTTTCTTTACCAGCTGGGCCGGTCTGGGGGGAGTTAGATGTTTAATGCGCATCTCGGCCACATGCATCTAATGTGACAAATGTTTAGGCAGCTCAAAATCCCAAAGGATTATAAAAATTCAGCCGGATGTAGGACACAGGTCTCAGAAACAGGGGAAAAAGAAGTGAAACATTTTGCGTAGATGTTTCTCCTCTGCTGATCTTGCAGTGATTTTGGCCAATTTATATGAAGGAGAAAAGACTTCTTGGTTAAAATTCATTGCATCACGCTTTACACGCTTGACATTTGTAGAGAGTAAAATATTACCAGTTTCTGTTATGTAATGCCTTACATTACCACGTTACAGCAAAAAGCAATGCAGTACAGTAATTAGTTACTTTTGTAACGCGTTACTCCCAACACTGCCTGTGGGTGGCCACAGATGCAATTAAGTGTGTGGGGACAGTACCTTGATCAAGGGTAACTCAGTGGTGTAATTGTCAGTTCTGGATTAGAACCTATGGCCCTCTGCACAAGGGGGCAGTTCCCTAACCGCCAGGCCACCAGCCATCCCCAGTGTGTGTTTGTTTGTGTGATAAATAATAAGTACTTGTACATACTTGCTACCACAGTAACCAAATGTCCCTCTCTGAAGATGACAAAAAAGTCCACGGCAGGGGCGAAACTTGGGGATGGCTTTGGGGACTGAAGCCAAAAATCTCACTTCAACCCTGACAATATATGCTGCCTATGAAATACATTAAAACTCATTAATGGCCACAAACTCCCATTTCGCTCATTCTTAAAATGCTGTTATTTCAACGGACTGAAACTACAAAAACAGAATTTCACCAACTCAATATTCTAAACACTCATTTTAAAGTCTACTTTCTACTTGTCTGTCGTCTGTCAGAAGTCGTCTCTGTCTTCAAGTAGCCTCAAACATTACCATAGACATAAGACAATTCTTAAAAAAAAGTGATACATCAGAAGCAGCTGCCAGTAACTTTTCGTTTCGGGTCAGTGACATCAACACACCAGTTTAGCGCACTTTGACATTTGATGCAAATCACAACTTGGCTGAACTGTACAGCACTACGCTATGCAATGCTAGCTAGGTTGCTGCTATGATAATTTCTCCCCTCATACAAAACATATAACCACCGTTGTTTAAATGTCAGAAATGTTGGACATATTCTTTTCTTTATTCAAACTTTATTAATGTTTTAGATAACACGTTTAAAAAATCTCACAGTGTGTGATAAAGCTATCCCGTTGCAGGATCGCTGTCTGACAAGCTGCCAAGTGCCACTGCACTGCCAACAATCAGAGTGGAGGCTGGTCACGAGAAGCTTCTCAAGCGAATTTTACATCACACAGCACAGTGCAGTGGCACTGATCTATAATGCACCTGGATAAAGCGTGTAGCCAACTCCATAACACTGAAGAGGATATTGTAGAGATCAATGCCCCATGTAGGGCTGCGTTCACCCACTTTTCAGCTTGCCTTGCATACAAATCCACGTTCAATGAACTTCGCCATGTCTACCCTAAAGTGGACTAAAACGCAGGAAATTGCATCTAAGAAATCTGGGGGAGGACCCCCAAACCCACCTCTGGGCTATGCCCCGGATGCTCAGTATGTCTGGCTCCGCCTCTGGTCCACGGGTCAGCTGATAAATACGGTCCGCTTGGTGCTCTGCATAATAATGGCCCTGACGGAAAGGCCCGCCACCTCATGCCTCCTTCGTGCTCTGAAACAGGGGAAAAGAATGAAATATAGAGAGATTCACACAGGAGTGTGGTGGGATCCAACTGAATGAACGATGGGGTCTGGATTAACATATATCCCATCAGACGGACTGTAACTGAAATGTTGTGAGGCAAGTGCATGGAGATGATTCTTGACCAGACAGAGAACTTGGGGAGGTTGTACAGTGAGGACATTGAAGCAGCATTTCCACATCTACTGGACACAGCTGTCTATTTGTGGCCTGGCTATTTTTACCAAGAGTTGAAAGGTTAATGGTTTTATATCCTGCACTGGTTCGTTTTACTGTATGCTGCTACACTCCAGGAAGAGGAGAGCGGAGGAGGGAAGCGTTCAGTGGGTGTGAGGTCACATTCTGTCCGTACACAAACACACACCCCGATGAGATTTCTGCCTCTGTTCACATCCTTGCACAAGGACACCCTGACGCTGTGACGCAGCGACACACACATATACATCATCACAGTGAAAACAGAGCCGGTAAAACCCTGTCCCTTCCCCTTAATTCACACACACACACACACACACACTCTATCTCACACACACACACACATCAGCCCCAAACCAGAAGAAGGTTGACATCAACAAGAGTGGGAACACTATGTCTTTTGTAATCTGGCGCTGTGCTGCACGCCTCTTTCTTCCATTAATTAAATTCCCTCCGCTGGGCAGTCAGTGAAGAAAAAAGAACCAAAGAGCTGCACTGAGTTCAGACACTTTCTGTCCTCAGTGTCCTGTCTGTTTATTTTTCATACAATTGAAATTTCCTTGCTGTACCCAGAAGTAAGTCCTCTGAAACGACTGTGTGATTGCACAAGCTTTACAGCATGGGTTAGAGTTTGGGTTAGAGTTCAGGCTCACTGTGTATCGTTGAGTTTCCAGGTTAAATTTCACAGCTAGACTAGAACTGGCCTATATTGTACCTAATCAAAACTAACCATAGCAAAATTATGCAACACAATATAGGAAGTACATAGGAAGTCTTATTTGTCTTCTGTCTACGGAATATTCCCCAAAAATTGCTCCTTGATATTTCCCGCCAGGTACTTTGTCCTTAGCAAGGAGGGAACCTTTCTCCCAGGAATACCTTACATGCCACACTTACACTGCCACACCCCCTACACAAAACAGCACCCAAAATTATGGATGGGCTCAACCGATGTTGGAAGATCACTTTAACATGTGGATTGTAACTAAACGAAATTGAACTGGATTGTAAAAAAAAATTATTTTTTCTGGTAATGTTTCCTAGAACGGTCTAATGTGTGTAATAAAGTTAGACAGATAACGTAATTAAAACTGAGGTTTAGATGGTTTAGAGGGTAATACACTCTGTGGTGTTCTGTTCTATAGTGGGGCTTTACAGTACAGTATTATGCAGTTTTATCATTATACAGCTTAAAAAGTATTGTATCTATCCGGCTTATTGGATCTATCCAGCAGAAATGTTTTCAGAAATGTTTTAAAATGTGTTTATTACTGTTTTGTACAATAATACCTAATAGGAACATGGATATGAACATAAAATTATATTGAACATAATAGCTGTTCCTGCAGTATATAATAAAATTATATTGAATATATATATATATATTATGTTCAATATACTTTTATTATATACTGCAGGAACAGCTTCTCCACCATTTTTCCACAACACCAACACAACCAATATGTAGGTTTGCAAGGTTTATTTTTCATTATGCTTATTTTCAGGTAGGATTTATATCAGCATTCAGTAATTCTTGCCAAACCTGCTAACAGTGGCTGCGAAATAAAGCATTTGTTTGCAGAGTGGCCCAGGTCAGTCCTCCTTCTCCGGCTCACTCAAATTAAGATGTTTTATTCATAGCTTTATTTCAGCAGTGAATGTCATTTGCACAGGTCAGGCCTCAGGTACAGGCACCTTGGTAATAAAGCCTCGTCTCTTCAGCCAAGGACGTCTCTCAGGTATGGCTGGAGAGAGGCCAGAGGTTCCATCGTTTCCATCCAGGAGCATTTAAGCGTGACACCTCTGGAATCCCACATTTATAAACAGTGTGCTAGGCATAAATTCATCCCCCCAGTCACAGCACCGGACCAGGGACGCAGGCTTTGCAGCATGTTCTGAGAGTTTCAAGTGTACAGACGGTGCTTGGCAAGAAATATGGAGAGCTGCTGATCAAGCTATTCACAAGATGTTTCAGAAGCAAGCTGACCCAGAAGTGTAACGGCCGAATGCTGTCAGTCCGATTTATGGTCTCTCAAAGTGATGAGATCCACTTTTAACACAAGTGGACAGCATTATCAAGCAATGCTCAGACCGACATCTGAAGTATTCCAGTAGCTGAAAGGCTGCACCACCTCAACCACTCTCGGAAGTTTATGGTCATTAATCTTTCCGTGGAAAAATGCTTTACGTGCCTTAATGTACTAAAACGATGACACGGGACAACCAACAGCTTTCTCACATCATACTGGTCATAAACACACCATGCCCATTGAATCAAAATGTGATCAAAAGACAAACTGATCATTATTAACATAGAATTTCCTTTTCTCCATTAAAATACATTATGGTAATAATTTGATTTCACCAAATTTCACTCACATTTGGGGAAAGTGGCTTTTGGCTCCAAAACTTCTATACAATCGCATCTCCAGTAAAATTGTGGCAATTGTGGATGGTTCTAGCTAATGACTCTAATAGGCAGCATGTAACACTAAAGCAAGAAAGCCAGTGAAAATGTATTTGTGACGAAAATTTTTATAACAATACGCTAAAGGCTTTACTTGCTCATTTCACAGGCTGTCCAGATCACTTACTTCTAATGATGCTTTTTGTGCAACTTCAAAAATAAGTTTTTGCAGTAACAAAATATTCAAATGAACCAGTTGAACCAATCCTGTGAGTGTGATCCAGATGAAAATTCATCATTTATTAGATATAGCTATTCAGTAAATGTGTTTACTGAGATTTGATTTGGCTAGATCTTTTAATCAGAAGTGGAAATACAGGAGGTATCTTACCCTGGAGGGCTTCTTCCTGCAAGCTACTCTCATTAACACTGTCTACAGTAGAATAATATTGTAATATTACACTAGCACAGCATTAGCATTTTCAACATAAACACATTATGAGGAAACAGCTTAACAGAGGATAATAAAATTATCTGTGAATACCAAAACATTCTCAGACCATGCCAGTCATAAACCTGGTCTCCTGGCACCTTATAATGCCAAAATAAAGCCTGAAGTCTGACAAAAACGATTTTTTCATTTAAAACCCATTATATTAAAATTGCTTAACATCTTAAAACACTTAGAAGTATGTATCTTGGTTTTCATTGAGAGGAAATAATTATAAATTAAAAATGATCCCTTTACCCTTGGATTACTGTTTTGTTCTTTTGGCACGAACACTTTTGTCAGTGATGAAGACGGGAGGGAAATCTGATGTTCTTGCATCGTTGATTTAGCACATTAAGGCACGTTAAGCGTTTTAAAATACCCCCCCTGCACATGTGACTGCAAGACTACAAAATGTTCCTTCCATCCTGCATACATAGCACATTCTAGCCACTTTGTTTGAAGAAACACACACAGAGCAATGAAAGGTCTGCCTGGTGTATTTCTTTGTATTTCACACACACACATGCTCCACATGAGTATATGTACAGCTTTCTCATAAACCTTGTACGACTTATAAGCACAAGGTGTTTATTTTAGCAAGTCACTCTTGTTTCTAAAACTAGAAGTATAATATATTTTACATCACAGTGCTAGTGAATTAAGACATGACGACAAACAGCCCAAGGTTAGAGCAGCTGGATATCCCTATAGACAATTAAAACCTCTTGGATTAAGACTCTTAAGACTCATGAAAGTGTGACATGTATAGCCCATTCATTCCAAAAGCAAATGTAGGGAAATATCACATGGCCTTCTCGGAACATCTTCTAGCTTAGTGGAGGAGATGGAGGGTTTGGAAGGATGAGCTGTCGAGGAGCATGTCCCATTAGATGCTGTACAAACAAACGTTTCAGAGTTTCACACAGTCTAATAAAAATGTCTATGGGTCCAGACACATTCCACTTCTATGTTTACATCCTACAGCGCTGTCAGAAATGTTCTACAATTCATTGCAAGTGCTCTTATTTCACCAGGAGCTGCAGCAGGACCTCCAAAGGGTGTCGCAGTACCTTGAATCAAGGAGCAGGTCACAACAGCTAACCTGGCAACTGATTGGCCCTTAAAGGTTTCCACGAAACAGCATGATTGCTGTATGCCATATAACAGGTGAGCTCATGTAGTCTAGTGACTGGGGCGGCTGCTAGGAGAGCTGTTCCATTTCAAACTGGGCATGTCCATTAGTGCTGGCCCAGGCTTCAGACGGGCGAGGGTGTGCAGGGCCAGGCTTTTGGAGCTCCTCGGTGGGGCACTGTAGATGTTTGAGTGTGATGCCATCAGGCGGAGCTGGGTCAGGAGGTTTGCGGTCGTAGTAGAGCGCCCAGAGCAGGGTGAGCGTCAGGGTCATGGCCAGGATCTGGGCCACTCCTATTGACACGCCCAGGAAACGGAGCACCTGCAATTGCTTAGTGCCCCGGATAAAACTGTAGATTTTCGGACCACAGCCCTGTAAAACACAGACACGCAGAACGTAAATCAACAGTGTCAAAAAAGACCTTTTCACAGTGAAAAGCCTTTTAATTTCATTCTGTTCCCATTAAAAAGACCCACTCTTTGCATGGTTTGGCTGATAATGAAGAATGCACCAATAGAAATGAGCCAAAATTCCCATCAATTGTTCAGCCAAATGTTTTAAACTAAGTCTGCAAGAGCAGAGCCTTCAGATTGAGCTATAGAAGTCAAATAAAAGTCATAAGTATGAGAAAACCACCTCTGTGATCCCCATTTCTGCGAGTGCCGTTATGGGATTCCAACATTAAGTTAGTTCTGACAGTAACTCATTTTTGGCACTTCTTATAACCGCCTGAAACCTGAGTAGATGTTGGATCATGTTCAAGTTCAATGACAAGTTTATGACTTTAAGCCTAAAATGGCTTTTTCCTTATCACTGAAGACCTAAAAGGTTCTGATGGATCCCACTGGCTCAAACAGTGAAACCGTTAAGATGTTTGTTGTTCGTAGTTGGTTTCTTTGGTTTGAAACCGGAGCTCTGAGGTTAAAACAACTTAGTTCATCTCACACAAACTTAAAAGTGGCATCTGACCATATGCTGTAATCTATAAACACGGATGAACGTGTACTATGAACATAGCTAAAACATGGTCAGCAGTTACATGTGTACTTTTTTGCATAAAATTAATGCATGAGCACAAGTTTTATTTTTGTTAGCTATTAGGTTCCCAACTCTACAACTAAAAACTAAAGAAGCAAACTTTAGAGAACACTTATTTTTCATTTTTTCTTTACCTATACAAACAAATGCATGCAAACTCTTAAGCAGTTCTTGTTCTGTTGTAGGTTCTGTTGGTCTCTCCACAGAAACAGCACACATTTCTCGCATTGCTGAAGCCTGTCAGCACAGCAGCTGCCACAGTAATATGTGAGCAATGTAACACTCATCTGTGTGCATGTGTGTGTGCGAGAGAGAGAGTCTGTGTGTCTGTGTCAGAGTGGGTGTATGGGTGTGTATGTGTGTGATATTTCCTATGTATTTGGAGAAATGCGGAAAGGCAGGTACTTTATTTCCTGGCAGTGAGAGATTTCTGCTTCAGTGCAAGAGGCCTGATAGAAACTCTCTACCAACAATGAGAGAGAGAGAGAGAGACAGAGAAAGAAGAGAGAGTGAGAGAGACAGAGAAAGAGAGAGAGAGAGAGAGAAAGAGAAAGAGAGAAAGAGTAGAGAAAAGCAGAGTTACATGGTCCAGAGATAATGGGAATGAGAAAGATGGTGAGTGAAAAGAGAGGAAGCCAAAATGGCTGTTCTCAAATGGCCTAACAATCTGGTCTTTTGACTCTGTCGTCCATGGACTATTGCAAAAATTAGAGACAGTTGTGGCCTACAAAACTTTTATTCACAAAGAGGGATTTACACTGCAGCCTTAATCAAGTCTGAACTTAAATTCAGCCTCTGCCCGAGGCCAGCCTGACATATAACTGTCATAAAATGGCTTAATAATACGAGACAATAAAAAATACGATAGAATGAAGATCTGTTTGTTTTGCTATGACAGATGTATTCTTCAAAGAGTGCTTTCAAACGACAAGCATCTTTATGCTGTGCTGATATCACCCCTAAAGCTATTTTGTTTTTACACAGAGCATGATGCATATGATTATACTGAACATTTACAATGTTTATGGCCAAACAAATGAAGTATAAATATACACGTCCTCGGGCCACACAAAACGAAATTAAATGTTCTTGTGGACCGCATAAGCTGTACTGACTGCGTGGGCTGCTACTCTTTCACATCTACACATACACACATAAACACAAACATATAAATACAATCTAACAGCACTGATTATGCCCTTTAAACAAAACATGCAGTTAGTCTGTATTCTCTAAGTCCTGTGGATGTCCATGATTTAGCTTGTTGTGTTTCGTGACAGCATAATTTATCATTATAATTATAAAATGTCATCATGAAAGTGAAAAAGGAAAAGTAACCATTCAGTCATACGTGAACACACCACAGCACACAGTGTGAACAGCCTGAACATTTTCCTCTCTATTTAACCCGTTTACCAAGTGACGCGGGGAATAGCTGGGAACTGCCTGCAGAGTAGAGTTTGGGGACGGTACCTCACTCAGTGTGCTTCAGAGGTGCTGATTTACTGATCGCAGGACGAATGCCCAAACCACTAGGTCACCAGCTGCCTATTATATTGCATATTGTCCACTTCTAACTCAGCATCATCTCGTTTGAGCCACTTTCACTGGGGTCATTACCCTCAAGGATATGTCTTCAAAGTATTTTGTAAGGATAAACTTCCAGTTCTATATTTCAAGTTGCCACTTCCAAACTTTCAATTTTTTTTTTTAATTAAATGTCATGAAAAGTGACAAATAAGCCACTGTCCCCTGCTGAATATAATAGTGTACCTTTAACTAATTTCACTAATAAATACTCATTTAAGCAGAGCCAGTCAGAGCATATAATTGAAAATGATGTGTGTCCTCCGCCTCCCCTTTGCATCAAAGTGGGTGTCATGTCCCCCCAACAAAACGAAACCTACTACACCCTTGTTAACAACCAACCTCTCCCAATCCGTCAACAAAACCAAACACACCCTGTTTTGCAGAGAGCCCCAGGGTCATCAGGACCAGCTTTGACTTAAGGTACCCAATTAGGTCTGATAGGCCTTGAGTGTCAATTTCTATTGTTTTTACTGTAGTGAGAAAAAAAATCTACCTCTACATTAGCATTCCTGACAGTATGAGCTTAGGAACATATATTTTGTAATTGGCATTGAAGCATTTAAACCTTGTCACTTAGGTCTGAATGTATTTAAAGTTATGAAAAACAAGCATTCAATAAGTGAGGGCTGCTTGAGTATGATAGAGGGGACCTCATTCAGTCTCTGCAAAAAAAGAATACATGCACAGCTGTGTGAGATTACACTGGGAAAGAATGTGTGTATGTGTGGGTGTGCGCAAGTGTGCATGTGAATGTGTGTTTGCTGAAGTTAGTTAGAGTGCTGTGGCGTCTGTCTGTGGGTGATGCCTCGCCATGCACAATTGCTCTTCTGTGTAGTAAAAAAGCCTCAGAGTATAAGATTTTAACCTTAAAGTACAATTTAAGAGATCATTCCATACTGACAGCACATACACACACACACACACATACACATACACACCCAGACACACACTAGCCCAAACAGACACAGCCATTAGAGACTCTTCACTGCCTCTTCTCATTTGACCCTTTTCACTGAGGTTTCACAGTGTTCTTTATCCCCCTTTACAGAGACATGCTGCATTACAATTACCTCCCACAATAGAGCTACAAATAAACCTCCATCTAAAGCTCTCGCTGCCCGGGGCTATTCAGTGTTCTCTAATTACTCTGGGCCAAGGGTCAGCTCGCTTAAGGTGATGGTTCCTCTGAAAGTGTGCTGGCCACCAACCAAGCCTACCTCCTGGTAGAGGTCGCTCAGGTCACGATGGTGGGCTTGGCGAGCGCAGCCTGGATACTGATCAGAGCAGCAGGAGTCCGGCGGCCACTCCATCTCGGTCATCTCCAGCCAATCCGTGAAATAAATCACGCCACAGCATTTAAACTGAAAGGAAAAGAATTGGTTAGGATTCCTCATAGCATCTTGTCAGAATAAGACATCAACTGGACAATCCATGCTCAGCATTCATAGCACCCATGGATGGTCGAACGTGGGCAAACATCTTATTCATACTAATGAAAAATTGCAGGGACCTTTTCAGCCCAGTGACACTAATCACATGGCTTTCAAGACTGATTTTCATACTTTCATCATTTTAATGGATTTACATGTCAGCACTATCAATGTTTAAAACTAAGACTGACAGTGTATTTAGCCAATGGTGGCAAGCAATTTTCAATCCCATCATACTTCAGAAAGTTACCAAGATAACTATTATATGTCAGTTCTGAATTAATCGCTGTGGAGGATAATCTGCTGATCAGAAGGTTGGAGTGTGACTGGGGGTTCAGTATTTGATTGTTTTTCATATTCTTTTATTGACAGAACCGTTGCAGTGAATGTTTGACATATCTCATTGGTCACTTCTGAAGTCTCCCTTCTAGAGATCCGTTCTAGGTCCGACGGTCTAAATTGTTAAGAAACAGTAACTTGGTTCTTATTATGGTGACTCACAGTTGCATCTTCCCTTTATTTTGACATGAACATTAAGGTTTCAGCATGGTAAAGATGAATTCTCTTGAATATCGGCCAATTTGCTTTTGACAGCTTAATGAGAGTCAGACAAAAGTTATTTTATTTGGCCCTCCTGATATGACCACTGATTATTTTGAGAAATGAGGGCACCTGGCAAAAATATGTTGATGCATTGAATTGTGTTTGACATGCAAATCTCCACAGTGGTCAAAAAAATGTTCTTTAATCATTCAGTGACCTGGAAAATGATTCATAGATTAATCTTGTTGCATTATATATATATATATATAAGATCTATTGTAAATATATATAAGATCCTTTAAAGATCTCTTTCATGGCTTCTGGGCTTTGGTACGTTCCCCCTTTAAGATGTTCTCTCAAATGTGAGCCTGCCTTACTGTCCTTCAAGCTTAAGCTTTACAAGTATCACTAAGGTAAATTTTGTAGAGATCGGAAGTAAAACATTGTGCTTTGTAGTCTAAAACTCCCATTCGAACAGAGTTTAAGACTGAAGTCCAGAACCACTCACATCGTTTAGAGAATCCCATTTATTAACAGAATTTATTAAAATCAACTGTGGAACTAAACATCCTCACCTCTGTCTGAAAGGAGTTCCAGGCATGGGTTAGCCATTGGTAGCGCTGAAGACCGTAGTTTGGCATGCGCGACTTCAAACTGATCATATCTGACCTCTGGACTGGAGGCTGCAAGTCAAGAACATAGTTATAAACAATAAGCTCAACAATTAGCACGAAAAAATACACTTACACTGACCATCACACGTTTGTTTGAAAAAAGGATGGATGAAATCAGACCAGTTGACAGGCCCTGCTGCTATTGTTTATCTTGGATCGATTTGATGGATAACAGAATCTCAGGCAGTGTCAGAAAACATGTCTGTGATTACTGAATTAAGTGTGATGACTTGCATTCATTTTTCAAGTCATTGAAAATCAGCACGTCTTGTGTGTTGCAGATAAATATCTCTCTCATGACCACTTTATTGACCCAAATTTTTCACTTTAATATTAATAAATATATTTATTAAAACTAAAAAGAATAAATTAAAATAACACTATAGAGTATACTGTGATACTATGTTCAGTATATTAATGCGTTCATTGTGGAATTCCTGTATTACTGTAGTTTCTATCAGTAACCTGGTTTGACTCCATCAGAATCAGAATCAGAATCGTTTTATTTGGCCATGTATATGTGTGTGCATATACAGGGAATTTGTTCCCGGTCGATGGTTTCTCTCAAGCACAGCCATAAACACACAATATAACCATTTCTAAATCTGTATCAAAAATTCTAATCTTATATACAATAATAACAGAATTAAAGTGTTGATCAGTGCTTTATCAAATTAAATCAGGAGCTGCTGATGGAGTTTCACAAATCCAAACAATGTCTGGAGGAACTGAGGCGGAATCTGGAACCAAACCTGTGTTCTCCTCGCCAGCTCAAACATCAACTTTTTTTTTACTAACAAACAAAATCCTGATACTTTTTAAGTATGATGACTTGCATTCATTTTCCAAGCCATTGAAAATCAGCACGTCTTGTGTGCTGCAGATAAATATCTCTCTCATGACCACTTTATTGACCAGTGACACAATTTTTAACAGTGGCAGCCTTATTCTAGCAGACGGCTGGAGCAAACCGCAGGCCTTAACAGTAGGACTGGCCTCAGGCATTCAAGACCCTGCTTAATATCCCCTTCAGAGGCACCGCAATCCTCGCTGCTGTTTCGCTTTTGTCACCTCTCCAGATAAGTACCCGCCTTGCAGACTATACACAATGCCCCTGGGCCCAGGTGTGTCATCCCATCGCATCAGTGAATGGAGTAGACTCTGAGAGCGGAAGCTGGGAAAGTGGGGAGAGCTGCAGTTACTGATAGCCACATAGCGATGTGGAGTTGAGGAGAGAGGGACGGAGAGGGACAATGGGGATAATGTTGCAGGGCCAGGTGCAGAGGCGTAGCTGGATAGCGCAAAAACAAACGTGCACACAAACATGTATAGGTCGCTTTCGGTCACACCTGCGTAACGGCATGCATTAAAACCTTTCAAGGGACTTTCCGTTGCTGATAAGACCCTGCTTTTAAAGAGTACATGGGTGTTTATATATTTGTTAAGGACAAAAAAATGGTAAAATGAGGAGTTACTGAAGTCAGAAACAGAATTAGAGAACTGGATTCCGGGAGGAATTATGTTAGGTTATGCATGTAGAATTTCACATAAATGAGAGTGAAAATACAAAGTCTAAAATAAAAGACAAAAAAAACCCTCAAGAATTGTCTGTACAAAAAGTGCTGGGGTATAAATACTATAGATTAATAATATACTGTTAATGTAAGCCTCACTCAAAAAAATGAAACCTTGACTTTAATTCATTTTTTCTTGTCAACAGGTTCCACAAAATTTAATTATGTAACTTGAAAACAAAGTTGAGACATAGTTATGTGGACCTTAATAGAAAAAAAACATTTCAAGTCAACAAACACAATTCTTGTAAGTAAACTGAATATAAATAAAGTAAGTGAAGTGCACAACCTTCTTGTTAATTTTTTTGAGTGCTCATAAATGTATGTCACATTTCCAAGTGGGATGTGTTAATATCGCACTCATTACAAATAATACAGATAGGGCATCTTTTAATGGCATATAGGTCATTTCTAGTGGTGTCAAAGTCAAAATACATTTATGCAATAAATTATTAATATAACTGAAAAAGCATTTTTCTCTTTAACAGTCTAAGCAGGGTAGCATTCACGGGAGACCTATAAATAAATAAATACAAATAAAACCAGCGAAAAACAACTACAAAGTGGAAGCTTCGGTTCCCCCCGAGAGCCTCCACTGTAACAAAAGTCCACGAGCCGTATGAACAAGTGTGAGAGGCTTCAGTCATGGAGGAATAAGAAACACTGACATCAAACCCTAAACTTTCATAACCAAGCAGAATAGTTTCTACAAAACATCACAAACTGATTCTTTCATTAAATACAAGGCTTGTTTAAAAGTTGTTTAGACAAGCAGTGAGGTTTTTTACTAAATATACTAATTAATACTAATAAGAAGAAATGAAAGTAACTTTATAAAGTAAACTGTGATGCTTTTTATTCAGTATATTAATGCGTACATTGTGGAAGTCCAGTATTACTGTAGTTTCCATCAGAAACCTGCATTGACTCAATCAATCCTTCATTAAATTTTGGAGCTGCTGATGGAGTTTCACAAATCCAAACAACCGCAGGAGGAACCGGTGTTTTCCTCACCAGCTCACATAATATCACTTTTATTAACAAATGAAATAAATCCTGAAACTTTTATCTGCTTTTGTGCATGGGTGCCAATTTGCATAAGTGCACAGTGCAGAGACTTTTGCACAATAATGTACTTTCCTCAATACAATTGGGAAATCACTTCTGTTCAAAATGCAAAACGTACATGAAACTGAACAGCAGTCTGAACAGCAGTCAATCTGAGCCTCAGTACTCCAAACAGAACCCATTATAACTTTTAAACATGGAGATACTGAGAGAGAGAGAGAGAGAGAGAGAGAGAGAGAGAGAGAGAGAGAGAGAAAGAGAGAGAGAGAGAGAGAGAGAGAG
>JBBKCR010140702.1:0-38802 GCA_037577295.1 Ladigesia roloffi | reverse complement strand
TAATCTGCGTTTGTGTTCTACTGAGGAAACAAAGTCACCTTCGACTTGGATGCCCTGGGGGTAAGCAAATAAACATCTGATTTTCATTTTGGGGTGAACTATCCCTTTAAGGCCTAAAACACTTATTGACTGAACTTACTTTGAAGCTTTGAATATTTATTAGTAATTACTAGAATATTTTATTTAAAGTGTGTGTGGTTGATCCCCTGCATATTTTAAGAGTATATGTTTGTTCATGTGTGGGTTGAGACCTAGTTTGTTCATCATAATGGCTCAACTGACTCAGACCTTTTTGTGTAATGGGCTTTTATTGTGTAATGTATGAATTGATCTATTTATTAATTGTTTGGCCAATGCATATAACACATTCAGAGTTATTTAATAAAGATTATATCCTTACGTGACCATTTTTGTGCGTATTTCCTCATCAGTTTCCACCTTTGCCGAAAAAATCAGTTAACTCTTGATGAATACACTTGTTCTTGATTTAAAAACATCTCTCATTGAAGTGACATAGATCAAAAAATACGAATTAGCCCATCTGAAACCTGGAGCTATGAATTAAGCATGCTATTCAAAGCCCCCGCCCCTTGCAGTTTCTTAGCTCATACTGATTTGTGATGGTCGCCATGTTTACTGAGGGACAATAAGCCGCTTCCCCAACTTCAAGAGGGAAAATATATGTCTTTTTGATACTTCTCTATGGTATTAACGCTAAAATCGATGGAAAGCGTGATTTATTTGTTATATTTATATAATATTATGAGTAATATATATTTTAAATAAGGTATATATAGGGCAATAGTTGGTACTTTAGCCTGAAACGCTAACAGATCTCCTTGTTTGTGTTGGGTGCGTTAAGGGAGTACGCGGGTTTTTTTCTCTACACCCGTTTTCAGACCCACTCTGTCTCCCTAACCTGTGATTGGCTAATTCTTTCCCGCGCCTTTGCTACCATTGGTCTCAATATTTAACTCTAATGATTGACAACGTGCCAACGTGAAATACAAGCCAATTGGAGCGCAGTAGGGCGGGACTTGTCGAAATACGGGTGGGGAAAAAACACCGCTCCTTGCCCTCGAGAACATGGCGGCTTCCAGGCAGGCATGAGAGTGGACACTTCTGGACAAAATCGGAGGAATCTGGGCTGCCATCTCAAAACAGCACCATCCAGGCGTGTCTAAACGTTGCATCTAAACTCAAGTAGGTATTCTGAGGGGAATGCATGTTGCTACATGGCAGAAAAAAAAGATCAGCTCTGTGTTTTTCTGGCCGCCATGTTTCTTGTGGGAGCTGACAAAATGGCTGCCTGCATCAGGAGAGCATAAATTACAATAAACATATGAAAAAAATGACAAATATGCCTTTGCTTGTTTCAAAAGGGGTTTTTATGGACCGTGGCCGTTTCTGGGTAGTTGCTGGAAGGTGCCAGAACCCAAAACTGCAGTTCAGAGCTGGTCTGCAGGTTGTAGAGATAAAAAATAAATAAAAATGAAAAGGCCGGTCTTCGGCATGATTTGGGAAAGCATAAAAAAAAAATAAGCGCAATACTATGCACCCTGCTCCAGACCTCACTTGATGCATACGTTTAAATACAAATATTTAAATTTGCCGTTGTGTGGCCTGATTTTTAGTAACCGTTCTAAAAAACTCGAGAGAGGCGTGAAAATAGCTGGCGGATTAAATTTCACTTCTTTCACCACCTCCTCGTTTTTCAGTGCACAATGCATGTAACCAAAAAGCCAAGTGTTGATATTCAGCAGTTTTAAAAGGCAGATGTGTCTGTGATTAGCTGTTACTCTGTAGTATTCTCCACCGTTTTGTTTCAATATGGCGACTCCCATGGACTCACACTTAAATAAATAGTATTTAATCTCAGGATGCGGTTAAGTATTTTTGCACAATTCCCCCTCCGATTTCTGCACATTAAATTTGCATGCTAATCAATAACGTGCAAAAAACAGGGGAAATGTGCAACAGCACTAAACTCGCATCCTAATCAGTAGTGTTGTTACCCTCTGCTTTTTGTACTTTGTTTAGGATGTGATATTAATGTTTTTAGGGCACACACCATTTGTCACTTTGATGGTCTGCAGTGCCCCAATGTATAGGCGACGTCCGTATATTGTTAATACGTTTGCCTTTTTTTGAAACTCAATATTGTCTCACTTCATTGTGTCAAGCTTGATCCTTTATAAAATATTAGGTTTCTAATATTTTCTTAACAAATCTATCCTGCAATTTCTAAAGCTCCAGGAATAAAATATGGAATCACTATTCTTGAATGTTGTTCATTCAGTTGTTTTACTTTTAACTGCATAATATTCTGTCTGTCAAGTAAAGAAGAAATATATGGACCACCCCACCCCATATTTCCACCAAAAATATTATATTGGATTGAGCTCTGGACTGTTTGCTGGCCATGTTATTGAGCTAACACGGCTTTTCTGAAGCAAACATTTAATGTCCTTTGCTTAGTGGATGCATTACCATCCTGAAAAATAACTTAAATCTCCAAGTATACTTTCTAATTAATGGAAAGGTAAAAGCATCAAATTTCAGGATTTCAATATTAGCATGACTAGACTGGTGGATGTATTTGTTGTTGAAATGTAAATATCATGGTGATTCCCAGATTTTGTTTCCCCATTATTGAGGGGTTGCATGATTTTTTTCCCTTTTATGATGCAAAATGATGTACCAACAATTTCATTTCTGTTTTTTAATAATAATAATAATAATATAAATAGTTTTTATTTATATAGCGCCTTTCCAGTGCTCAAGGACACTTTTCATAGTCATGAACAATAGAACAAACAAGCAAACAAAGAGGACACTTTACATTTACAATATGTCAAAAACAGCCAACAGACAAACAAAGAGGACAGAATTGAGCCAGAATGATAAATAATTTTGTCATGTCTGTATTTTTTGTCTACAGATTGGAACTTTTTTCTAAATAGGTAACATCTGTGGTTATTTTAAAGTATGTGGTGTGTACCGATGTGATTTGTAGTATTTGTGTGTGTTATTCCAGTAGAGGCCCCATGTCGTCCACTGCTCCACTGGCGCCTCGCTGGAAACGGGTGCTGGGATGGTCTGGCCCCGTCCCACGCCCTCGGCATGGACACAGAGCCGTGGCCATTAAAGAACTCATGGTGGTATTCGGCGGAGGAAATGAGGGAATCGTGAGCGAGCTGCATGTCTACAACACTGGTGAGTGAGGAGATGTAGTCGTGACGGTGGTTAGTTGGTATGTTGTTTGAGCTGAAGAGGCCGAAGTTGGCTTTCTGTAATCCAGGTGCTTATTCACAGTTACTGTTCCACCTTGTTGTGGCTGGTAGATAGACAGAAATTTTTAAGGTGATACCCAAAATTGGTTTGAGAAGCTAACTTTCAATGTTAGGGTTGGTATTCTTCTCTTCAAAAGGTGCATAATTAGAATGTGTTGGGATGTTAATGCAGGCTGCTCTGAAGCTGAACTCAAGCTTATCTGAATTTAAATGGAATTGTTTCCTGTATCTATTGTTGCCTGTAATATTTACACCCACATACACACCTGCTGAAGTGACGTTTATTGGCTTTCATTTGATCTTTTCTCTCTAATGCATCCAACATATCCTATTCAGTTTAGATTTATTTATATGGCTCTTTTATGTAACTGCATTCTGTGTCACAAAATAGCCTTACAGTATTATATTACACTAATCTGTAGGTAATAATGGTGTGAACGAATGTTTCTGCATCATGTAGGGATTGTGACTGTCTTAGCTTTTCTTTATCAACTAAATTCTGCTATTTTAGTTATAGTAGTTAAACAGGCATTTCAGTTGAAGAGGGAGGTGTTCAGACTTAGTCTCATCTTCCCTGTCAAATGCTGAGGAATGATATGCTAAATGCTTAACTTAAGTTTTTTTTTTTCAAATGCATGAGAGCTAGGTGAAGGGTGGTGATGGCAATAGTTGGGATGACATTCAAACTGCAGGGGGTCCAGTGTGGGGTTAATTTGTGATTTTATGTGCCTTAGGTCTGTCTTTATTATACTGACATTGACTAAGTTTGTAGTCTGTTTACTAATGTCAGAACTTGATTTGAATAATATTTGACCAAAGAGTAGCCACATATGCTCCTTGTTCACAATCATTTTGTGGGGCACTTTATCCTCTCTTGAATCTTCTGCTGTATGGTTGAAAAACTTCTTATACTGTTTTTGTTATGGATAGATTTACTCAAGGCTAGGATGGTACACCTATCAATAGAGCATGCCTATAATTGACATTTTGAGTAAAGATGAGTTTTCTCATCACCTAGTAGCCAGAAAGGTGAATTAATCTAAGCACAGTGTACATTGCTGTTTATTAGAAAATAAGTTTGGCAGGAAGTGACAATGATCAGAAATGCTCTGTGGCAGGGAAAAGACATCAAATGCTGAAGATAAGCTCGTAGTTTTGTCATGTCAAATAAATCGGAGGACGACTGCTTGAAATCTGAGTGCTAAGATGAATATGAACAACTATAGTTGTCTTACTACATTTAATAAAACAAATGGACAATCTGGATAAGGCAGAACAGTTTAAATATTTGAAAAGGTCTGTGAGAGTTCAGAAGGTTGCAAAGTGGCTGGAAAGCATGCAGTGAATCTGCTGGTGTGCCAAAATCAAAGGGTGGTGAAATTGAAGAACATTAAGCCTGTAACGATAACAAATTTTGCTGGATGATAAATTGTCCCAGAAGTTATTACGATAAACGATAATATTGCCATTGTGTCTATTTCTACTGATGTGATGATAATGGCATAATAATGCAAATGCACCCTGTTAAACCCTGTAAACCATGTTTTCTAAAGATCACATAACCATGGGAGTGGAAAACATTATAAGACAGTCAGTATACCTTGACTTTGTGTGGCTCAAGGCAGGATCTCTCAGGAGTAGCAATCTGTCCAGCTGTGCTAAACATTCTAGTGCTGTGTCCCTATAATTTTGTCCAAGGCAATCGTCTTTGTCTTAATAACTCCAGCTCATAAGGGGTGTTATGGCAAAAAATGGGTCTTTGGAAAGCTCTCATTGAGCCCTATTTAATTGTGAAGATTCCCAGAGATTGGTGGTTGCCCCTTCTAGAAAAGCTGGGAGCAATGAGTGCATTTTAAAACCGGACTGGCTCTTTACAATGCTTGTCACATAACACTCCAAAAACCTACAAGTTACATTTGTCTCAAGTGTTCCTGTTTTCTTGATGGAGCATTTGATGTGTGTGTGTCTGTATGATGAGTAATCTAAGCAGTGGAACAGTTGTCAATTTTTAAATGCTTTGCAATGCAAAAGTGAATGATTCTGAATAAAATGATAAAAATTTCGTTATTTAAATAGCGCAGAAGTGCCCTGTGATCCTGTCACCGGGCCTGCTCTACGTATCCGAATTCCTTTTGTTATAAGCACCGGATAATTTCAAAATGCAGACCAAAGCACCAACTTAATTTTCTTAGAACCAGCCTATCTATTGGCATACCAAAGAAATCTCTTTATGAACAGTGTCCTTTTTTGTTATTGGAACATGCTGCTCCCTTTAGATGAACACTTGTTAAGGAAATTTCACTGTTTACCTGATATTTGGAGCGTTGTTCATTTTCTTGCTAAAAACTTGGTGGGAGAAAATAAAGGTTCTGCTTTTAATGGAATGTAGTTTCCAAAGTGTAAGAGACCACAAAATAAAAAGTTTCCATGTAAAGTTGTATTTGAATCCTGAAGGTGTCCTCTTATGTAGGGCTGCCCCCGACTAAAGATATTCCTAGTCGACTAACACTCCCGCATTTTAGAGATTAGTCGAATAATCGTTCATTTATTATATTAATATAAAAATTTCCGTATATACGAGGAAAGAGACAGTCCCCCGGGCTCGGGAAAAAAACGACTAACCTACCAATGTAAATGTATTCGACCAAGCCTTCTTCATATGGACTAACGCTTAGTTGACTATTTGGGGGCAGCCCTACTCTTTGGTATACTGGATAGATTATTTATTTCCCGGTAGACTGTGATGGTTTTTGTTGTTGTTGTTGTTTTGTTGGGCGTGGGCACTGTTTGAGCATGCATAATAAAATCAGCTAACAGAAGTGATTGACCCTGAGCCTGATGAAAAGTCCCCATTCTGAACACAGTGATGGGTCGCTTGCTGGGCTCCGTCACCCACAAGGGCAAGGGGAACTACATGAAGGAACCCGGGTCTTGTGTGCCACTGCTTGCTCCTGAGCGAGCTCCCACTGACTTTGTTTTGAGTGATATAGCCGGCCATATTCTACTGGTTTCAGCCCAACTCTCGCTTTGGCTAAGTTTCAGAGGAGTTTAATTCGAAACGTGACAGCTGTTCGCATGTTAGACTAGAATACTACATGACTGAGGGGCTTGTATTCATGGAAGAAACTGATGATGTCCTCATCATGTAAGTAGTATACATGCATGTAAATTCACTTTAATGCATGAAAAATGCCATGTGACAGCACATAAGCCTCTTTTTAACCTGTGGCACTGTAAAAAGCATATCAGATCTCACTTAAATACGTTCAAAAAGTGAAATGCTTTTTATTTTTTAGTTTGCATCAAGCATGTATGTAATAGACTTGTAGTACTTGCTGAATTAGTTCTCATTTTGGCTGTTTAATCTCTTTGTTTATGCTGTGCTGTTATTCTCTTGCAGTTTGAAGCAGATTCATCAGCACTCAAACTCCACTGCCCTCAGCTCCTTTTATCTGCCCTTTCCACACAGGACACAAATGGTTTTGGAGAGGTTTTGGGTACTTTTGGGCACATTTTGCATTCTGGAGAGGGTAATGGGCCTTTAGTATGAAATGGACAAGACAAAAAGCACGGACACATGTATAGTGACAGGCTGCTTATTTGTGTTTTGAGAGGTTGAGGATTGTTGGAGACCAGTGATGCGTGGGTCGCCTCGTAACCCGCAGTTCGGGTTGGGGCAGGCGAAAAAATTGTCACTTTATTTGCGGGGCGGGTTGGGGCGGGTCATTAAAAACAACATGACATAAAAAATCCAATCTGTAGCCTAAAATGTGTATCATTATCTTGTTATTAATGTGACCTGATTTATCGTACATATTCATAATCATATGTTGTTGCCAGTTTACAGGGCAATGTTTCCAAGCACCTTTATGCTGAATTTAAGGCTGTTTTCATTTGAATTAAAATGCCTAGTATGTCTATTTAATGGTGGCGGGGCGGGGCAGGTTGTAAAAATAGATACAGTGGTGCTGGGGCGGGCCAAATATTTTCATAAAAGCGAGACATCACTATTGGAGAAAGAATTGAAACTGCAATAGTGTGTGAATAACTTTGTGTACCTTTCCAGATTTTGTTCAAGGTTTTCAGTGACCTTGGTGGGTGAAGAAATGTAGAGCATGACTATTTAATCCCCAGCATCTAAACACACTCTGTAAACCCCCAATATGTAAGGCATTTTTTGTTTGTTTTTATGATATCTGGCTGTATATAATGCTCCCATATGGGACCTAAATGAAGGAAATAAAAGCATGGAGTTGAATGAATATCTTGCCCAAAGTGTCTGCTTTTATTTATCCTCCAAATAATTAAAGTTCATCATTGAGTAAGTTTTGCTGTATGGTGGTACAAATAACTTCAATTGTACATCCCATGTAGCTGTTCATATTCATATATATATGTATATGTATGTGTATATATATATATATGTGTGTATGTGAGCTGATTAAATATAAATTGACCTCCAACCTGTTCTTGGGCGTTCTGTTTTAAACCTGTGTCTGGAGGGACTGAAACAGCATAGGGTGAGCAATAGTTGGCATAAAAAGCATGTCCTGCCTTTAAAAGCAAATGTTGCAAGTAGTGAATATTTTATTAATATATAAGCAACAATGAGCTTGGCTGTATGCTGTAAGAAATCCCAAGCCAAAATTGAGTACTCTGGCAATGCAAATAAGAGGAATCGCACAACCATTTAGCTTTAAGCTGCAAAAATTGTCCATATTCAAATAAACATTTTTGTGCTACAAAACCAACACATTAACATATTTCCTTGTTCAGTCCACAGCAGTTTATAAAACAGCCTGTTTAATATTAAGCGATAAACGGAAAGATGGAAGATGATCGTGTAATAATGTATTATGTAGTATCAATTATATTTTGGTCTAGAAAATAATGTCCAGGAAAAATAAAATAATGGAAAATGTAGAATACGGGCCCTTAAAACTCACTGTCTGTAATGAATGAATAAATATTGGTCGAAAATAATTTGCTACATAATGTCTTGATTTATACACACACAACCAGTCAAAAGTTTGGACAAACTTTCTCATTCAATTCCTGTTATTATTGGCTACATTGTAGTTTAATATTGAAGTTTTTTGGATTCATATTGAACAATGATTGTATTTAATTAAAAGGTGTTCTATGTCAAGAGTTCATTACTGGAAATTCTTGCCTTGTCAATATGTTTGGAATTATCATTTGGGATGGTCAGGTTGGTACATGGTTAGATTTCCGGTTCCACTACTGTTCAACTGTACATTATGGCAAGAACCATTTTACTAAGTAATAAGAAACAACAGTCCATCATTACCTTATTACTGAAAATATTCATACTTTTTTTTGTTTACTGCATAATTCTGTGTTCCTTCATAATTGTGTTTGTTTTCAATATTAATCTACAGTGTTGAAAATAATAAAAACAATGAAAAACATTGAATGAGAAGGTGTGGTAGTGACTGGTAATGTACATACATACATATGTACATATGTCCTCTGTTGCCCCTCTTGTGCATGGTGTCTCCCAGGGTTCGGTTCTTGGCTTTCTACTTTTCTCCCTGTATTTTATGCTATGCTGACAACAGATTTAACCACATTAATCTTTTACTTAAGTGTCTTGAGTGTATAAAGGCCTAAATTGCATAAAATGTTTTACATTTAATGAAGAAAGACTGAAGTGATGTCCTTTGGAGGTACTGCTAGACTGCCCCCGGTTGATCTGGGGTCCTTTGCCGACTGTTACAAACGTTGGGCTAAAGATATTTATTTTGACAGCCAAGACAGACCAGTTATTTATATTTGTATAGTGGAATTTTATTTGTCTAAGTAAAGCTGTTTATGTACAAACTTACTTAAAAGCACATACGGGTAAAGTGCATAACATTTGTCCTATCAGGACACCTGTCAAGAGCTGAGACAGTTCTTGAACTTGACTGAGTATTTTGTAAAGGACAGGTCTGGTTGGGTGTTCATGGTATGCCATGGTTCTTACCTAGCAAAAGTGGTCTAAGAAAGGATGATGGGTGTTAATACCCAAGGCTTATTAATGTGTGGGGAGTGAGGCCAAGCCAGTCTGGTCCAATCTCACAGAACTACTGTAGCACAGATCTGTGATTGAATGATGTCTGAAAACACAGTGCTGCATAGAGCGCTGTGTTGCCACAGTCTGGTCAGAGTGCCCATGCACACACCCTGTTCATGGCTATTTGTGCATCCATACAAGAGCATGGAAAAATGGATGAAAGTGGTCTGATTCTGAATCATTTGGACAGTTGTGTGTTTATCTCTTACATAAGGAACAGACGGCACCAAGCTATTCCTTTGACCTATACATCCTACCTAAATTATTACACCCCTTCAAGGCAGCAGTATGGAAGAACGTTTAATCATGTATACCATAGTCTTACCAAAACAGTTTTTTTTTACTAACTGGAGTGTGTTTTTTTTTTTTTCTTGCCAGCAACCAACCAGTGGTTTATTCCAGCCGTACGTGGGGACATTCCTCCAGGCTGTGCAGCATATGGCTTCGTGTGTGAGGGCACACGGCTGCTGGTGTTTGGTGGGATGGTGGAGTATGGCAAATACAGCAGTGACCTTTATGAGCTACAGGTAAGATGAAAATAGTTTTTTAAATAGTCTTTTTAAGCTTCCTGTTATTCTGGCATTTAGTCCATTCTGATGCCGTATGTGTGTTTCAGGCTAGCAGGTGGGAGTGGAAGAAGCTGAAGCCCAAAGCCCCCAAAAACGGCCCCCCACCATGCCCACGTCTGGGCCACAGCTTTTCCCTCGTGGGTAACAAATGCTATCTGTTTGGAGGCCTGGCAAATGAAAGCGAAGATCCCAAAAACAACATTCCCAGGCATGTAATACGAGTGAATTTGTACTGTAGTAAGTTGTGATGTTCGAAGCATATTTTCAGAATAATGTAAGTATTGTCAATATTTCTAGACCACAGAACAACAACATGTGCACTAAAACAGATACAGTAGTATAGACAGCCTGCAAACAGCAACCAGTATACAATAGGCCTAAATGCATAGACTACATAACAGCTGATTAGATGAAGATTCATTAAATGTTTTCTTTGCAGTGTGTTTTGTTTTGTTCAGATTCTTTGCAAAACTAAATAGTGTTTTGGAGTAATGTATATTTTAAATGTATTTCCATCCTTAGTTAGCCTCCTGAGATTAGATATTCAGAAAGCTCTTGTTTGTTTTTTAATTGTCTATAGATATTTGAATGATCTCTACACATTGGAGCTGCGCCCTGGTGCCGGTGTTGTTTCGTGGGATATACCGATTACGTATGGAGTTTTACCACCTCCCAGAGAAAGCCACACTGCTGTCATTTACACTGACAAAACCATTAAAAAATCCCGTCTTATCCTTTATGGAGGAATGAGTGGTTGTCGTTTGGGGGATCTTTGGACGCTGGATATTGGTATGTGTTTTGTTTTTAAGCTAGAATAATTGTATGGTAGTGTGTTTGGCTGTTTTGACCAAGACCATGAAGAATGGCCATCCAGTGGAATTAAGTAAATTTCCTGCAATTTCTCTGTGATCATGAAGTATTAGCTGATAATTAATTGCCAAAAAAATAATTCTGATCAATACTTTTTGATTCATTTTATGCAATTGTTACATGTGGCCAAATTGACCGACTCACTGTCTTGCCTCCAAGCTATCTTTACTTTATAGATAGGACTAGATGGTACAATCATGTAATAATTTTATGTACTGTGGTTACATAGAACTGCATAGGCAGTCAAGCAAAGCTTGACACATGTATGTATGCACAATTTATGATTCGGGTCTGATTGAGGAGTCTGATGGCTTTGGGTTGGGAGCCTATATGCCTTGGATTCTTTTGCCAGTAGGAGGGAGAAGAGGTTGTTGCAGGAGTATGTGGAATCTTCCACATTGCTGGTGGTTTCGCAGCTGCAGCATGTAATGTCAGTGTTTTCAACAGAGAGAGACACAATCTTTTCAAAGGTTCTGAAGGTCCTTTGTCGGGAGGGTCTTGCAATTTCGAAATGGAGCAATTTCCAAGCCATGTCGTGATGCAGCTACACAGAATGCTCTATATAATCCATCTGCAGAATGTTGGACTATCTTCGGGCCCAACAATTTCAGCTTTCCTATTAGATACTGAGAAATTATGGTGTTGAATGCTAAACTGAAGTCTATGAACAGAATTCTCATGCAACCTTTTTTCCAAGTTTCCAGTTTTTTTGTGCAGACAGGCGAGGGTAGGTAAAGGGTGGCGGTCATGGAAGTATTCATTGATCTTTGGAACAATATGCAAATTGCGAAGGGCCCGCAGTATGTCAGCAGTCTGTAGGTTAACGCTGAGCAGATGGTGCCTCTCTTAGGATTTACATTTACAGCATTTAGCAGATGCTTTTTATCCAAAGCGACTTCCATTCCTAACTAACCTGGAGCAAACTGGGGTTAAGGGTCTTGCTCAGGGACCCAGTGGTGGTGCTGGAGGTGGGATTCGAACCCAGGACCTCATGGTCCAAAGGCAAGTGTCCTACCCAGTGAGCTACCTCCACCCACTGGTTGAACCTTTTAGTGTCATTAGCATAACAGTGGTAGGAGAAACCTTGTAGTTATTTCTCCAAGAGTGTGTGTATATGGGGGAAAAAAGTGGGTAGGAAAGGTAGGAAACAATCTTTTACCATGGAGAACCAGTGATTACAAAATTTGGTGAGTGAAGCCTAGGGATGTCCCGATCCGATCACGTGATCGGAAATCGGGCCCGATCACGTGGTTTCAGAATTCATTGGAATCTGATGTAACCTCCCGATCAGGACTCGGGTATACGATGTTGTGTCAGGTTCGTCTCGACCCCGCAGTCACACAGACTCGCGTGTGTGACTGAGCGAGTGGTGATTAGGGGGCGTGGCTTGCGACAGGTGCCCAGCGCGTTGTGGCTCGCCATGTCTCTGATCACAAGAACACCTGTGGGTGATTATTGAAAGGAATTGGGGATCTGCGTTGTGTGATTGGAGATTTCCTAATATAAAAAGAAAATCATTAAAAATGATCCTAATATCAAACAAAATTGCCACCAGTTATGATCACATAGGTGATGTGAGGTTTGTGCACAAGTTCAACTCCGTGATTAATCAATTGTAAATATTTATCAAATATGTTATCGATAAACAAATAGTGGAGTTAATCTTGTGTACAGATCTTCAATCTCGTATTTGACCGCAACTGGCAGCTGTCGAAGCTGTCGTTCCTCGTAAAAGCCCGTATTTGAGTGGTCACTCAAAAACCTGCTGGCAACTGAGGCGAAGCACATGAGAGATTTGTGCCAGTATTGAAATCGAATCCTCACGCAGTGAAAACATAAAAGGGGGCAGTGTGACTGAAACGCCATCAGCAAAACTGAAAAACTAGCAGTGAATTTGAAAGTCTCAAAGGTGAGAATTAATTTAGAATGAATTTTGTTTGGTATTGGGAAAGTTTCGTTTATAATTTTGGCACAATTCTGATTCCATAAAGCGAGAGTTAACTGATTGTTGACAGTGTCAGAAGCTGCAGAAAGGTCTAGAAAAATTAGAGCTAAATTGGTCTTGCGGTTTTTGGCTGTTTGAAGCTTCACACTCACAGCTAAAAATGAAATGTCAGTCTAATGTGCTGCTTTTAACACAGAGTTGTTAGTCACAAGGCCTTTTTTGTCATAGAATTAGGTTGAGTTAGTTCTATACAGTGCCGGAACTTCGGAGAGAAATGAGAGAAAATATCCTGGTTTGTAGTTGTTTACATGCCATGTCATGTGTGGTCTTTTTGAGGAACTGATGTGATTGTAGCTGGTTTGAAGGCAGTTTGAGAGTAGCTGAAAGGGGTACTGGCTGCTGGAATGGGTTTTCTGATCTTGATGATTTTTCCATTGAAAAACCTGGCAGACGGAAGAAGGTTTGGGAAGGAAAATATGGCTTTTTTCCTCACAGAGGTTGTATGCAGATACTTCTCACTTGGCTATGAAAAGGCAAGACTTTGCAGCAGATGTTTTAGAAGTAATCCTGGATAGAAGGGAACGACATGAGAGGAGAACAGATTAAAGATGCCACTTCCTCAATCCGCTGCAGATCTCTTCGGTATTTTTGGGAGATATAAGATAGCTATAGTGTAGGAGGTGTATTTTGTTTTCCTTTAGATAACTTGATAGTTTTAATAGTAAAAAATGTCCTTCCTCATTTTTTCCCCCCCACAGACACTCTAACATGGAATAAACCTACTGTAAGTGGCATAGCGCCGCTCCCTCGCAGCCTCCACTCGGCCACTACCATCACAAACAAGTGAGCTTTCACTCTTAGGTTTTTCTCCTATCATTTACTGATTACAAATGTGACCTAACTATTGCCTTTTTTTCTTTGTGAATGACATGGATACAGGATGTATGTTTTTGGCGGATGGGTACCCATAGTGAAGGATGATGTGAAGGTGGCCACACATGAGAAGGAATGGAAATGCACGAACAGTCTGGCATGCCTCAACTTAGGTGGGTTCTTTTTCATTTCTATCTTTCCACTTTAACATGGTCCATGTTCTCATAGTCTGTTTGAAAACACCAGCTTTGTAATGTACTCTTAAATACATTGATGACAGTAATGTATGGACAATTGCCAGGGAGTCCAGTGTTTAATATATGGTTAAAGAACCAGCAATGTGATATACTCAGTAAATCATTCAAGCATGTTGTGACAGCAACATGTTTGTATGCTGTCACATATGTGACGTGTGCTATATAAAAAAAATACTCTTATATAACATTTTATTGTTTGTTATTTTTTCTGTTCCATTAAATTAAATATGGTGTTTAAATTAAGAAATTTCAAACCTATTTTTTTTATACTCAAGTGTGAGGCTAGTGGTGGCTCCAGTGTCTAGTTGTAATGAAATATGACATTCTGTTTCAGACACAATGTTGTGGGAAAACATATTGATGGACACTTTGGAGGACAACATTCCACGGGCCCGTGCTGGACATTGTGCTGTTGCCATTAACAATCGGCTTTATGTGTGGAGCGGCCGTGATGGATACCGCAAAGCCTGGAACAACCAAGTGTGCTGTAAGGACCTTTGGTACTTGGAGACAGGTGAGATGATCACTACTGACATGAACATTCCCCTATACAGAACACACATACTCTAAACTGAATGTCATCATCTGTACTCCTGCTCCTGTACAAACATTTGTTTGGATCGTGATCAACCACTTGCTACAAATCAGATTTTCAATCTTTGAAAATTTGAATCTGTGGTATTTGAACAGAAACTTGAAGTTTTGTTGCTGTGTTTATGTTCTCGCAGAGAAGCCTCATGCACCTTCACGAGTGCAGCTGGTGAGGGCCAACACCAACTCTCTGGAGGTCAGCTGGGGGGCAATATCCACAGCTGATTTATATGTACTACAGCTTCAGAAATATGACATTCCATTGTCCACCAGCTCTGCCTCTTTGGCACCATCGCTACCAGGGAACTCTCCGAAAAGCCCTGTGCCAGCTGCCTCTGCCCTCTCTGCACAAAGCCTGCCACAGGTTCCTGTTTCTCTGGCCACTCAAGCCTCCACACCCACTGCTGCTGGCCTGCCCATCCTAACTACCACACCTACCAGCCCATTGGCTGCCTCCACCGCGCGGAGCCCAGGTAAACATGCTTAAAACAGACAGGCTTCTGCTGGGGAAGTTAAGTTACTTAAGTCTGTGGTAGGACTGCAGTGTTTGGGGAAAAAAATGTGTTCCCCAACCAGAATCAAACTGTGCTCGCTCACACACTTGGACAATAAATTATTCTGAACCACAATTCTTTTGCGTTCAGTGGATTAGCATTTTGTCCTCATTTCTTTAGGGTCACTGTTTATCACTGACATTTTCCATTGCCTTGACTCAAAGCTTCACTAATCACAAAGCATTTTGAGATTTTATAAGCGTACTAATTATTTTCCCTCATTCAATTATTTTTAGCGGTTCTGAAAGTGTCAGCTGCTCAATCCAGCACTGGGTCTTCAGTCGTCACTGTGCGAGCAGCAAATCAGACTGTAAAATCTCCTGTCACTGTGACATCGGTTCCTGCTGGTGTTCGTATGGTGGTGCCAGCACAGACGGCCCAGGGAATGGTAAGAGGCTAATGTCTGAGTGTGTTTGGATTGGTTAAAAGTTGTAATGAACTTATGTTTTTGTTTTTTTAAATGTATCTGTTCAATTTTATAGCCAATGGGCAACAGTCCTCAGATGAGTGGAATGGCTGCTTTAGCTGCTGCAGCTGCTGCCACCCAGAAAATCCCACCGTCATCCGGGGCACCTGTGCTGAATGTGCCTGTGGGAGCCACCATTGTTAAAACCGTTGCTGTAACACCTGGATCTTCCACAGTTAAAGTAGCATCTCCAGTTATGGTACAGTTACCCACCGCCCCCACATAAACCGAACATTGCTCATTATTTTTTTAATATTATTATTTTTATTAAGTGTTTTGAGATAATACAAAGGGAAACAATACAGCAAACAAACACCAATAAACCCTCATCCACTCACCCCAGCTTTTTACAATAAAAAATAAATACATAGAAACAAGCTGTTTTACTTACAATTTAAAAATGTTTAATCGAAACTCAGTTTACCAAAGAAACAGGGCTAACAAAACATAAATATGGAGAGTGCAAACAAATGCAGCAAAGGCACATACTACAAGGAGCAGGAGTTATTCCATTTGTAAAAACAGCATAACAAATCGAGGTTTCTTTTTTGGGGGGGGGGGGGAATTTTCACACAATTTTCACACATTTAGAGCTAAATGTGTTAAAAATCTAAATTATGCGCTCTGAATCAAAATGCTGCACTTTTACAAATGGGGACTTTAACTGGGGGGGTTTTAATGTAGCACATTTACAAACGGCAAGATATGCTAATTGCCCATTCCCTGTGATCAGAATTGGTTGTTACTTAGCATGGGGGTGGACTGCATGCTCACCAACACAGTATTTGTCTTAAATTATCTTAAATGTAAACTTTAAATATGATGAGGTGAGCAACTTTCAGCTAGTAATTCCAGATCTCCTCGCTGCAGGGTGCGCTCCTATTTTTTAAATGAAACCCTAATATGTATTTTGCCTCCTAGTGGTTGGTTGACTATAGGTTGAAAATGTGCTTGATTTGTTATGCAACAGAGACCGCAATTCAGATGTTAATATCCTCAACGATCATTTTGATTTAATCTTGGCTGCCAAAATCATGCTCGTGATTCAGATTCAATTGTGCATCCCTAATACTGGGCCCTTGGCAGGAGGTTTCTCATTAGGGTGGGCACTCATATTTAAGTCAATGCTGATGTTGCATCCCATTATTTGAATTTTAGCTTATTATATCCACAACTTATTAACCTTAAACACTCTCAAATTCTAAGTACACACAAATATTTCTGAATTAAACTAAGAAAGAAACCCATCCTTAAATCTAAGCAAAAGGAATCTAATATATTTTTACTGTGAGCAGCAATTAGCCATAATGGTACATTACCTTTGTAGTACTACTCGTTATATTTCACGATGCCATATTATTTTCTGTATAGTTAGCAATGTCATAGTTATTCATTGTCTCTAAATAATTTATTTTTGATTTTCTATCACCCTTCATTGTGTCAAAGGTGAGTAACCCCGCCACACGAATGCTGAAGACTGCTGCTGCACAGGTTGCCACACCCACCATTTCCAGTCCTGGGACACCCACCCGGCCCATTATCACTGTGCACAAGTCTGGCACGGTCACAGTTGCCCAGCAGGCCCAGGTGGTCACCACTGTTGTGGGAGGAGTCACCAAAACAATCACTCTGGTCAAGAGCCCACTCACTATGGGAGGAGGTGGCACACTGGTATGGCATATTATAGTGAACATAATGTTGATCACACAACATTGCTTCAGTAGGGCTACACAATATGGACAAATCATTCAAACATTCTGTGATGAGCAGTGTATAGCACATTTAAAACCTGCAGAAATTAATCAGATTTGTAATTGGTCAGAGCGCTAACAGCAACAATTTATTGATTATTTGGACAATAATTTACATATTGTAGCCTTGCTATAGAGTGTTGATTCCCATATGGCTTCTTGTGCACGCTTGCTTAGATAAAGTAATGTAACTGTAATATTATTTATTTGTTTTTGTCCACTATTGGGTAGCTTTCCAGTCTTGGTAAAGTTGTGTCTCTAGTCCAGACCAAACCTGTCCAAACCTCTGCCGTGACGGGACAAGCTTCCACCAACCCACTAACTCAGATCATACAGGTAAGTGACACTGTTTAAATACATGTTAAAATGCATTTTCATACATTAAATGGTCTGGTGGAGGGGGTGGAGGTAGCTCAGTTGGTAGGATACTTGCCTCTAAACCATGAGGTCCTGGGTTCGAATCCTACCCTCAACACCACCACTGGGTCCTTGAGCAAGACCCTTAACCCCAAGTTGCTCCAGGGAGACTGTCCCCAGTAGATAGGGAATGGAAGTCGCTTGGGATAAAAGGCATCTGCAAAATGCCGTAAATGTGAATGTCTGCCCAGATTCAGTCTCGTACTGGAATCACCTCAACTTAAACAAAAAATATTTAGTTATTACAGTTATTATTTGCCTATATAGAGTTTATAGAGTTGAGTGAATGGATTTTTCCTGTCCAGTCGAAGGGTCCGCTCCCAGCAGGCACCATTCTGAAGCTGGTGACGTCAGCGGATGGCAAACCCACAACTATAATCACCACAACCCAAGCAGGTGGCACAGGGAACAAACCCACCATCCTGGGCATCAGCGGCATAGCATCCACAACCACCAACAAGCCTGGCACCACTACCTTCATCAAAACCATCCCAATGTCTGCCCTCCAGCAGGGCACAACAGGTTTGCAGATTAACCTCGTGTTACTTGTTTACTCTTCCTTTTATTTTGTTCAGAGTATTTTGACTATATTTTGCTTTGAGTGTATCTTTACACCACTATTTTCTAGTATACGGGGCCGTTGTGGTGTTATATATCGTTTTAATTCCATTTATCTGGTTATCACAGATTCTTGTCAGAATTGTCTAGAAATTCTTTCAGACAGCACTTCTTCCGTCACATTTTGCTTCATGTGACCGAAGTACTCTGAATGAGTTCTATTTATGTGTTTGTTTGTTTATTTATTTATTTATGTTTGTTTGTTTGTTTGTTCATTTATTTGTTTATTTATTTGAGTTGTTAGCCTCACACTTGTTGTTCCATGTGATACATATAGCCTCAAACATTATCAGTAAAACAGTTTGTGGCACTGTCATTGGGTTTGCCACCTAGTTTATGCATGAAATATCTGCCCTGATAGATCTGCAACTGTCGGTTGTAAGTGATATTAACATGAAATGAGGTGAGGCCTCCAAGTGCTGAAGGAGATGGCTGAAATGTCACATCGCTAACTGAGAGAGGAAGTGATGAACGTTGGCCACTGTTAGGGAGTTGCCCATGCAATTGGGAGGCTGTGGGTTTGAATCCCAGGCTGCCTGATGTATTTTTGAGTAAAGTACCCTCCCCACACACTGCTCCTCAGGTGCTGCGTCGCTGGTTTCATGCTGTTCACACTGTGCACTGTGGTGTGTTCACATGTGGCCAAGGAAGCTTTACACATTAAATGTTATTTTAGCCACCTTTACCAAAGCCCTTCTAACCACAAAACAGACTTAATTTGGATTTTGCTTATTACCATCATCTGAGAGTGCGAAATTATACAACTCATGTTGGAGGGGGAAAAATAAATGGGTGTTTTAAGGGTCTGTAGTATGTTTGCTATAGTGATTTTAACTGAACAGACAGATCGGCACAGTGCAGCACACGACACTGTAGGTTGAACATATTAGACAATAAAAATACCTTTCTAAAAGAAACAATTAAGTAAATGTGTGTGTAACTCGTAGTTGTCGTAGGGACAACTTTCTAACCACTAGGCCAGCAGCCGTCATGATCTTTTAGCACCACAAATCTGTAAACTTACAGTGAGCCCTCCTTAAGTTTAAATGAAATATTGTATGCACATTAGTTGTGTATATACATAAATGTAGTGTATAATGTTTGACAACATTTTTGAACAAGCATGATTCTCAATAGTCCATTTTAGTAAGAGTGGTTCAATGATTTGTTACTTCCCTTCTGTCTCCTGTAGGTGTTACTAGTAGCACTGGACTAAAGAGCCCCTTCACTTTTATTACCACCAAGGTGATGACGTCTGGCACCGGCACACCTGGCAAAATCATCACAGCGGTACCAAAGATCGGCACTGTGACAGGCCAGCAGGGACTGACACAGGTATTGGCCACCAGCACCAGGGCTGTGCTGAATAGCATTTCTGTGGATTCTTTGTGTTTCTAAATGAGTATTTATACCACGTTTGTTCATTAGCTTTTTTTAATAGTTAATGTAAATGTAAAAATATCAAAAAAACGTAAATACAAATGTTACGCATGTATATTTTTAACAAAAAGTTGAGAGAAATGTTCTGTTGTAAGATAACATTCTGGCCTGATTGTATTTTTGCTGAACTAGATAACAGCGATGAAAAGGAAGTTTTCGACATATCTCTCAATATTTATTTCATTGTCAATTTTACTGCTTTCCTAAATTAAAAGTCTATTTCAGTTCACATATTGCTCTAGATTTTACCCATTGTCTTGATGGAAGTTTTCCCTTTCACCTTAAATTTTGCTGCAGCCGGAACATAAAACAATAAAGTTCCACTTCAGGCAGAAACAAAAATAAAAAGCCAACTTCAGTCTTATAAATTGGGTGTGGTAATTAAGGTATGGAGCTCAGAGAGTAGGAAAGTTATTTCTGTGTTTTATATTAAATTCCTACAGATTTAGTGAATAGTTGTATTGCTGTTTCTTAAAGATTAACTGTCCAAATACTTAATGTGGAAGCAAGGACAAACATATTGATGGAATACTTGCCAGCTGTAAATAGCACAAGATCCCTTATTGCTTTGTACACAAATAAAAAATGTGTTTCCAATTGCCTAGGTTTCAGGGCTTTGTTCCTTTTGGCTGTAGGTTGTTCTGAAGGGTGCCCCTGGTCAGCCGGGCACTATCCTGCGCACTGTGCCCATGGGAGGTGTCCGTCTCATCTCACCTGTTTCAGTGTCTGGTGTGAAGCCCACTGTAACTACGCTAGTGGTAAAAGGAACAACTGGTAAAGATTTCCATAATTCTATTTATTTTGTGTTATTTTATCTTGTTATTTTATATCAGCCAGGATAGCTGGCATCTGCAATTGGCATTAGTTTTTCATTGGCGCAAGATGGAGGTGTTTTGTTGCTTCCAGGTGTCACCACTCTGGGCACGGTTACGGGCACAGTCTCTACCAGCCTGGCGGGTGGAAGTGTGCCCACTGCCAACGCATCCCTGGTAACTCCCATCACCACGCTGGCTACAGTGGCCTCTTTGTCTGGCCAGGTGCTAAGCTCTGCCATCAGCACACCAGTAGCACAGAGCACCCTCACCACTGCTACAGTCACCCCACAGGTATGACCCAACCACAAGCCACATGCAACACTAGAATACTTTTTTTCAAAAAGATAATAGTTAACTTTGTTAAAAAGCAATCCACAAAAGAAACTATATTATTGTCTATTCTGAATTGTTGAAAAGTTATCTAACCAGTTGTTTATCATTGTTTTTCTAACCCAAACCCAAGCCGACCCAGGTTACCCTCATTACAGCTCCCAGTGGTGCTGAGGCTCAGCCTGGCCAGGATCTTCCGGTCTCCATCTTGGCATCGCCCACCTCTGAGCAGCCCTCGTCCAGTGAGCAGGTGCCTGCTGATGCCTCCAGCACGGTTTCCTTTGTCTGTTCAAACCCACCCTGTGAAACCCATGAGACTGGCACCACAAATACTGCCACCGTGGTGTCAGCGGGCATGGGAACTGGGCAGGTGGGCACAGTCCAGAGAGTGTGTTCAAACCCACCATGTGAAACTCATGAAACGGGCACGACCAACACGGCCACCACAGCATCAGCTAGTATGGGCAGTGAACATTTTGGCACAGCAGAGAGTGTGTGCTCTAATCCACCATGTGAAACACATGAGACGGGCACAACAAACACCGCCACAGTAGCATCAGCGAACATGGGCACTGAGCACACAGGCACAGTGGAAAGAGTGTGTATGAACCCACCCTGTGAAACCCACGAAACAGGCACCACCAGTACAGCCACTACAGCATGTGCAGGAATGGGCACTGAGCAGGTTGGCACAGTGCAGAGAGTGTGCTCTAATCCACCATGTGAAACCCATGAAACTGGCACCACCAACACAGCCACCACAGCGTCATCTAATATAGGTAGCAACCAGACAGGTTTAGTGCAGCGAGTGTGTTCAAACCCACCCTGCGAAACCCATGAGACTGGAACCACCAACACAGCCACCACTGCCACCTCCAGTATGGAGACAGATAGTGCAGGTAACTTGTCTAGCATTACCCACACTTTGACAGATACAATACCCCATTGTCATCTCAGAATATTTTGAGGCTTTAAATGTAATGCTAATACATAGATATTTTGGGTGGAAACATGATGTAGATCCAAAGTGACCTAGTATTTCATGTTAATATTATTGCAATATCATATTACTACACACCTGCTTTGGGCATTGTTTGAGCTACATTAAAAAAAATGTATTGTAAATATTGGTAGTGTATACTGATGAGCCACTTCATAATGTACAGTTACCTTGTAACTACGCTCGCTGTTCATTTTATCAGCTCTGCTTATAGTACACCATTCAGCAACGTCACCTAATTTGCTTAATATTCATTTTTCTCATCATGTTGCTAAAATGGCTCCGACCCACTGAGCCATAGACTTCAAAAGACATCTGAAAATGTGCAGTATTTTTCAAAATTTCTTTCAGAATTGCCTAGGGTTGTTTAAAACCTCCAGCACTCTTTGCAGCACATACCCACTAACACACCATTACCCAGTCAGAACTGCGAATGATGCTCCAATGATTAATGTGAAAATATTTAGATAAATTAATAGTATGTCAGTTTAATCTATGACATGCACCTAATTGTTAAGTAGAGCTAAGGAGGGGGACAAGTTGTGTAGATATAAGTATGTGTACATAATGCAGTGGCTATTTTCAATGATAAAAAGATACACAATTATCTATTTTTTTTCAGATTTGAGGAAATACTAAACGTAGTAATTGTGTACTATTACTTTTGTGTGAAGTGAATTGGCCACCCCTACTGACAAAAATGTGATGGTTGAAGGTAATTTATGATGCATTTTGACTTCAGCTCAGCAGGCTGGTGAGGTCTCAGAAGGATCAAGTGGCCAAGAGACTCTGAGTTCCACTGTAGCTCCTCAGGGCAGAGCCATTACTACAGTAACCCAAGCTACACCTACACCTGGACCTGCTGTTCCTGTGAGTTATACCACTACCAGATTAACAACAACCTTTATTTATTCAGTTATGTGCTTGCTTGTTTGTTTCTTTCGCAAGTCACAGTGGTTCCCAATCTGGTTCTGGGTAGTAATTGGTAATACAGTTTATTTGACAAAGGATTTGTGCTGGTCAGTTTTCAGTTGTAGCATATGTAATTCTGCTTTTTGGTGTACCCTCCAGAATCTGCTTATCTTGCACATTTAACTTTCACCTACCCCTAAACCACTATAAACTGTAATGTTTATTACTTCCACATTGCATGAGGTGCTGCAACTGACATCTTTACCAAATTCTATGGCAGATTTTGCAGCTTATATCCTGTTATATCATAAAGAGCCATCTTAGTAAAGTTTTACCTTGGAAAAAAAAACAAATAAAATTTAAGTGCAATGTCCAATATTAAAAGTGAGCTTGCGGTCAGTGCTCTAATTTTTTTGCTTGTTGCAATAGATAAAATACTACAGCTGATTTAAAGGCTGAGCAAAGCTAATGTTTGCAAAGTTGTGTAAAGAATGTGAGCGCTGCCCTTTAAAATTTCTTTTTAAATATATAGCTCTACCACAATATAACCCTGCCTGTTTTTCTTTTGTATTTTAGACATGCATTGAAGCAGTAAAATTGTAAGATTTTGTACTAAAATTGTATTTTGGTTGCAAAAGCATTAAAACAGCTGCTGTTGGAGTACATCACAATAACCATTCCAAGCATACTTTCTCAAAATGTGAATCAACATTTCTGTGGCAGCCCTACTTAACCTCCAGAAAGGACCAGAGCTGGAACGTACTGGTGTTTTAATGAATATGCACTGCCGTATTGAATGAATAAGCCTAATGTGGTTAAAATCTTTTTCCTGTCCTGTTGTCCTGTCCATATGTTTAGCTCCTGACGTCGATCACGGAGGGATCTGCAGGAGTGGCGGATGAGGCTGTGATGGCTGAGATGGAGCCTATGCAAACGGAGGGCCAGGCAGAGGCAGCCACAGAGCATGAAGCTGCCATGACGGAGGCAGCACAAGAGCAGCTGCCAACCACAGAGGTTTTTTCCATTATGTACTATATTACTGTAGCTGATAATAATACTTTAGATAATTGACCTGAAAATGCAGTGTGCAGTGTCAAAAGAGCTATTTATAAACATCTATTTGTGTGGATGTGTTTATGGCTCTGGACACTAGATTTACAGACATTGATGGCCCCTGGTTTATAACTGCCACTGTAATGCAAAGACATGTGGTGACAGGATGGTGACCTTTGCAGTTGCATATGTGAAGGGGTTGTTTCTAGCCTGTTGTGCAGGTCTTGGACTTCTTTAGTTATTTAGATGAGTTATTCCTTGTTTCTTTCCTCTGTCCGAGATAGATGGAGGATCTGGAGGCAGCCACAGTTGCTCAGGAGGCCCAGGCCCTGGCATTACCACCAGAGCTGATGTCTGAGGGGCAGGGGACCACCCTGATGCTTACAGGCCTGACGCCAGAGGAGCTCGCTGTGACGGCGGCTGCTGAGGCAGCTGCTCAGGCTGCAGCCAATGAGGAGGCTCAGGCTCTGGCCATCCAGGCTGTGCTGCGGGCTGCCCAGCAAGCAGTCATGAGTGAGTATCACAGCAGGAATCAGCATCACCTCTATGACTATGTTTTGGTGACCTGGATATAGTTATTAATTTTTAATCATTTGATAATAATTAATTGAAAGTTGTTTGTATTTCTTAATGGCCAGTTTTAAGTCCAATTGGGGACATACATATAAATAAAATAATTAAGTTGCTATCAGATGCATTTAGGAGACCTGAGGATTGTTGATATGCAAGTGAAACCTATTAAATGGAACATGTGAACATAGATGTCAATTTTGATAGGAAATCTTGGCCTTGAATTATTTTGCACCTGGAAATGAACAAAGAGAGTTGTATGCTGCAACTGTAAATAGTTTAAATGTTTTATGTTTGTAAACCGTAAGGTTCAATTTCCCAGGCTTTAGGTTGTTGACTTCCTGTTATACATGACTTCTCCCACTGCCTGTAAATGTCTGTACTACTCCTTCACTTAAAACATCAGAAAACAAATGGTGAGGATAAGTAAGAGCTTTCATTTGGCACTATATGTACAGGTGAGGGGGACAGTGGTGCAGACAGTCAGCAGGGCCACACCATCCCCATAATCTTGACACCACAGGAACTGGCCGCCCTGGTGCAACAACAGCAGCAGCTGCAGGCTGAGGCTGAGCTGCAGCAGCAAGGACCTGTTTCAGCCGCAGTGCCCACTGAAGGCTTGGCCCCTGCGGACAGCCTCAATGACCCCACCTCTGAGAGTAATGGGCATGGTGAGATGACCATGGCAGTGTTCTGCACAGTCATTTTAAAGGTTGAATTTTCCATGTCCCTATGATCCTAATGTTGTAATACTTATTTTGCTTGTGTAGCATTGGCTCCTTCTAGCACTCTGGCCCCTGCTGTCATTGCCACTCCAGCAAACCTGCAAGCAGCAGCCCCTCTAACTGAGGTAGCCAACGGCATTGAAGCAGGAGTGAGTATTTTCACTGAAAAGATACAAGATACAATCTTGAAATGTGTTCTGTTGATTTTGCAACTGATAATTTTGCTTTTACAGAGGCAGAACCTTCCTGTTGTGAAAAAAGAACCTTCCCCAGTGAAAAAAGAAAACCAGTGGTTTGATGTCGGTGTTGTGAAAGTAACGAACATGTTTGTAACGCATTATTATTTGCCGTCGGATGACTCTCCTTACATTGATGTAAGACACATACCATTCAGACCATTCAAACATACAAGATAATTGCAAAATGAACCATCCTAATAGCTTTCACTCTTTACAGGACGATTCTGGAAATTTCCCAGACTACACTCAGATGAAAAAAGTGGAGCTGCAGCCAGGAACGGCATACAAGTTTCGAGTCGCTGGCATCAACACTTGTGGCCGTGGAACATTCTCTGAAATATCAGCGTTCAAGACCTGTTTACCAGGCTTCCCAGGGGCCCCATGTGCCATCAAAATAAGCAAGGTACTTTCTTTGGAATCTAGTGGCACACCAATGTGGGAATTCTGAACTAAATGTTTTTTTATGTACATATCTACTGACACATTTCTTTTATTTAGAAAAATTAGATACACCTTGTTTAGCATTATGCAACATTTATTATTCATTTAATGTGCAATCACAAATTATGTATAAATATAGGGCTAGTGTGTTATCCAGAGCTCTCTTGGGCATGTAAAATTTAATCTGGAGTAGAGCCCTGCGCGGGACTATTTTTTAAAATCCCGGTCCTGCCCGGTCCCGCTGAATTTCTGACAATTCCCGCCCGCTCCCGCCCGCAAAGCTCTAACACAAAGTCCAGCTCTTTACCCTCTTTGTTTGTTACAGTTTTTCCATATTTCAGATTTCCCCAATTTTAGTTTTGTTTTATATTTTCCCTTCGCAATTTTATTACCAACATCAGCTGCATCCTCCATCCTGCTACGCTAACAGTTTTTGGAACCCGCTGTCAATTTTTATCCCGCCCACTATCTCTGTTGCTCCCACCCACAGCAACTTAAAACCCGCCCAATCCTGCGAGATTTGCGTTGGGTCCTGTGGGACCCGTGGGATCCCGCTCCCAATGCAGGGCTCTAATCTGGAGCTCAAAATTCTTGTATATCCACTGTGATGGTAAACTAAGAATGCTAACCTTGTTCACATGAGATGTCCAGATGCCTGTGGTAAAACTAGAGGGTGTCACATTATTGTCTCAAAGCTTGTGTATTACCATTTTGTGTAGATCTAGTGTGCCTAAAAAATACAGACAGCTGAATATTGTCTGTTGTAGCTCAAAATGCTCCAACAGGTGTCAAACCCCCACAATTTCCTCCAGAGTGATAAATTCCCTCACACTTGCTGTAGCTGTTGTCATTTTTTAACACAATGAATGGATAGTTGCAGATTTAACATTGGTGCGCAGTCTTGTAGTTGTCCCGTCTTTTACATTTCGATGCTCTGTATATTTGTCATGATAGTGTGTCTTCAAATGTTGGATTAAGGAGTTTCATCCCAGTCACTCAGTGGATGGTACTTTCACCACCAAACAGGATTTACATTTCCAAAACACTGAGCACAGGGAACCCCGGCCCTCTGCCGTTCACCCTGATGACCCATAGCTGTGCTGTATTGCACAGTTCAGGTAGTTTGATGACACAATTTTGATGGGTTCGGTCATTGGCAGTTCAGAGAGGAGGTGCAACAGCTTATGGACATTTGCAGAGTCTCGGCATGTTAAAAACCAAAAGAGATGATCGTTGGCATGAGGAGGGTCAAACATAGTTACTCCTTTCTCTACGAAACATCAATAGCTCCTTAATGGAGATTGTACCATTTTCCTTTTAGAGGACCTCTTGTGAACCCTAAACATTTACTGCTCTTGGGTGATGTTCTCCTGCAGTTAAATCTCTTGGACTCTGTAATTAACATTTTTTTAAATCGATTTAGGTGCATTGGGAATAGAGTTTTCAGTGCTATTCACATTAAATTAATTGACAGGTATATTATCAGCAATTTTTCGACTGCCTAGCTTCTATTTCATTATCCGCTTCCTCAGGTATGTGTACCATGTTAAAAAGACGACATAAACATTATATAAGGGCTCTAAATCAGTGTTAATCATTTAATAAATGCACATTCAGTTTCATATTGCCTACATATAGGCTAAATATTTAGAGTATTCTATGCAGTAACCTAAATAAATATTAAACATTAAAATGACTGCGTTTACAAATAGGTAACTAATAAAAACTAAGAAATTATAAAGCAGAGCTTACCTAAATATTAATTTTTCCCAGCTTTTTAGATTCGGGTTGGTGTTTAAATATTGTCATTGTGTTCTCAATTAGTTTTGGTTTTTATTTAAAAAACACAAAAAAAAGTACTGATAAGAGTCCCATTAAACAATCGGTATCGATAGAAGTAGTAATTCCGTAAAACCATGATAACTGAATTAGTCAGTCTACTTCACTTCATGTGCCTGTTATACTTAAATTTTAATTGTAACATTGTTTTTTAAAAAGATTATTTTACAGGCTTGCTTTATCTGATTATTAAGGTGCACTATAAACATGTAAACCTCCTTTGTGTTAGTGGACGCATAACACATCTAGTCAAATGACTTTTTTATTAAATTTTTTTCAGAGCCCGGATGGAGCTCACCTCACCTGGGAGCCACCATCTGTCACTTCAGGGAAGATTATCGAGTACTCTGTGTATTTGGCTATTCAGAGCAGCCAAACAACAGAAGCTAAGGCGTCCTCTCCAGCCCAGCTAGCCTTTATGCGTGTTTTCTGTGGCCCTAACCCATCCTGTCTTGTTCAAACGTCCAGCCTCTCCAATGCACACATCGACTACACCACCAAACCAGCCATCATCTTCCGCATTGCCGCCCGCAACGAGAAGGGCTACGGCCCAGCCACTCAAGTGCGATGGTTACAAGGTGGGCAGCTCAGAGGTTCTGTTTAGAAAGGTGATACTGTGGCAAAAGACATTAGTTAGGGGGAGCACACTGATTGGCAACTTAATCAGCTGTGGGAAAATGCAGATCACCTTTTGTTAACATGTCATGTACTTGGTGAAGGAATTATTATCCTTAAAAATATTAGGATCCACAGAAACTTTCAGGCAGGTTACAGTACACTTCAGAAAGTGCCCCACACTGTAGCTTATATTGTTTTGTTGCGTCATAAAAGGGAAAAATAAAATGCTTGTCAAACAGGCAAGGGTGGTGGGAAAGGGAAAGGAACTGAAGAAGGCAGAATTGTAGCAGCGATTAATTATAAAGCGCTATATTTCTGAAAGCTTTGAGTTTGTTTTTGTAGAGTCGAGCAAAGATGGCGCGGTTGCCAAGTCTGCCCCAAAAAGAGCAATGTCCTCACCAGATATGTAAGTTATAAGTTCTGTATGTTTACAATTATTATTTCCCCCCCTCCCTTAGAAAATAAAAGTTCAATTTAAATTGAATGTAATAGTAAATTATGGATTACCAAATCTCTCCCCCCACCCCTTTTTAAATTGCAGTAAAGGGACTGGTTTGAAGAAAGCCAGGACGGATCAGTAAAGGTGAAAATGACCGCCTCTAAACTTCTACCCCAACCCACCCAACCAGGACAACCCCTATCCTCCAAATTCTGCCATAGATCCACTTGTGTTTAGACTTTTCAGCAGCACATCAGAGCAAAAAGAATCCATTTGAATAAATGACAAACTATTACTAGGAAATCTGTTTATTTCCGTTTCTTTAATGCCACAGAAAACAAGCACATTTTCTTTTTGCGACATTTTCAGCAGTCCGTTTTCTTTTTCTTTTTCTTATTTTAGAGAAGAAGAAACCAGCTTGCTTTTTACTGTCAAGTCTTCCTTGATGAGCTTAATGTGTGTCTTTGCTGCAGTATTTCCTGAAATCAGTTCATTTTAGTATAAATTGTCTGCTATACAGTCAGTTTGCCTCAACTAACGTGTTTTTTTTATGCCGGACCTATGGGCATGAGAGAAATTAGGTTTGTAAAGGCATGGACACAGTGGGAGGGAAACCTGAGAAAGGGTGTGTGGCGTCAGGCTTTTTAAGGGGTTGATAATCCAAAGCACTTGTCCTTGGACAACACAAGGACTTTTTTCATGTGACAAGAAAACAGATGAGTGGCAGACTGTAGTCTCTCTAAACATATTGCGACTGTGATTGGAGCAGAGACGAGGAAAGCAAAAATTTTGCCAGTGGGACAAAATTCTTGCTGAACTGAAGATTGCCAAACATACACGGGGGAAAAATGACAGCGTGTGGAAAAATACTCTCAAAATTAGCAAATAAAAATGTAGGTGACATTTGTGTAGTTTATTTTTGTATTTTGAAAAGCTTTTTCTGGCTTTTTAATGTGTTGGTGTGCATTTTATTTTTTCTGACGTTAAGACTCACAGCTCCAACTTTTACATTCTTGGTTGTCCCCATAATTTTGAGGTGTTTGCGGGAAGAGCTTGCAAAGGAGCAATGTGAGGTTTGAGAGGCGAGTTTGGATGCGAGTGTGTGTGTGGTGGGTAACACTGAGGTTTGTTCTAGCCGAAAGCCCTCTGCATTCATGCAGAAAAATGGCTATTATTTTGTTTACTTTATGTTTTTATGCTCATTATCACTTTGTATGTGGATGCCAAACATGGACAAATAATATGAACCACTAAATGAATTTAGTTTTCAACTCTACCCAGCAACCTGTTCAACTGCTTGTTTTTTCCCCTCATAGTTCATATTTACTCCTTCTCCTCTGGTGTTCCGTTCCAGCTTTTTTTTTTTTTAGACTGTTCTAAAACATGGATTTGTGGATTGTGAAGGAAATTGTCCATGTGAAAGTTAATAAATTTTTACTTTAATTATTTGCGACTCTGTAATTTACATATGAAATGTGCGTTATTTGGAGTAAATGTTATACTTGTTTTGTCTTTTAAATTGAGAGAAGATCCTCATGAGGAGAACCTGAACTTGGGGAGTTGTTTTTAAATTCATTCTTGGTTAAGCCAAGTATGAATTCATTTGTAATATAGTTCATTCATCCCACAAGAGAAATTATTACATCTTGGCCTTTTATATATTACCTGTAACGAAGTTTTCACGTGTCGGTCGTCATCTGATTCATTTTTCTGTCGACTTATTAAAGAAACAAAGTGTATACTGTCTCCTCATAATAATGACTATATGCTTCTTTGGAATACAATTTGTTTAGCTGGTCTGATGCAAGCATTGGTTCCGTTCATGGTGTCCTTATGGATAACGGGTTAATTTCTGGATGACTGTACTAAATGATTGAATAAAATGTTTCTAGACAAATTGAAGTAGATTATTTATGTCTTATAATTTCCAGGAGCTCTCGCAGAGAGTAACCATGGATTTCTATATATGAACAATTTAAATTGTTTTTTGTATGTATGTTTTTTGAGCTTGCCCATATAGAAATTTGAAGGGTTTTTTAATTAAACCATATGGACAAACTTTTCATAATTATTTGTTTTTGACTACTGCTTTCTTGGTGAAACAATAGAAATTCAGAGAAATGTAGATACAAAAATGTATGAAAGTATAAAAAATATGAAATTTACATATACAAGTCTATACAAAACCGCATGACTTTAGACCCGGAGGGTTCAGTACTGGTCATGGAGGACTACTGCACTTTATAGAGTAAAACAGCACCTTAGGAGACCAGGTTTTTCTTCAGTTTTATTTAACAAATAGGAAAAATCTGTGAGCTGTAAGATGCTCGCCATGCAAATTTCCCACTTGTGGGCCTAATAAATGTTTATCTTATCTTATAAACAACCAGAACACAGAAGAGTCAATGAAATGCACCAAAAATAATTCTGTCTCAACATTCCACCTAAAACTTCTCCGCTAAAACTGAAACACAAACATGTATATCTAGAATTTGCACACAATCACTTAGACTTATCTGATGTGATAAAAAGAGTAAAAAAAACAATAAATCAATTTGTAAAAGGAATGATTGGGGGTATTGGGTATGTATATATATATTTATTATTATTAGTAGTAGTAGTATACACTCTACCATACACATATACACATTATTAGTATACACTCTACCAGTCAAAAGTTTGAACACACTTTTTCATTCTGTGTGTTTATTTTCAACAAACAAGATTATGGAGGAACACATGGAATTCTGCAGATATATATTTTTAAACAAACCAGAATGTTTTATAATAAGGTAATGATAGACTGTTGTTTCATTTCACTTAGATAATTGGTTCTTGCCATACTGTGGAGTAGGACCATGGTGGAATAGGATTACTAACTATATCAAAAGCAGTCAAACTATATTTATGAAACAATTTAATATATGCTGAGAAACGTCTAATTCTTTACAAACTTGGATTTCAAAAGAAAAAACAGATTTGACTATATTTGCTAAATGAATTCAGATACATTCTATAGTCATTCATTTAAAACCTGCAGCAATTCCTCAAATGTGCATTCTGATGCGATGTGATTTTTTGTTTTTCTGGCTCTTTGTCGGTTAGCTGGATGTTCTTTGTTTTATCCACAGCATTACATTTAAACTGCATAGAGAGAAGCATTAAAACAGTTATGAAGAGATGAAAGCAATTGCTATCTGAAGGTAAAATGGTGGTAGAAATACTCACGTAGTGGAGTGCTGCTCTGGCTGCGCTTTTGAAGGCTGTTTCAACATCTACATCCTCTTTAGCGCTGCACTCGAAATATGTAGCCCCAAAACCCTCACACAACTGCTGCACTAGCTGTGGGGACACCTGCAAGCAATGACATTTAAAGTGCATTTTTGCTGTGTTGGATAGTAAAATAAGATTAAAATAACCTTTATTAATTCCACAAGTGGGAAATTAACACTTTTATGGGAGAAAGTGGACAGTACAAATGTCTGCATCATGTCATTTGATTACAGAAATCAAGTACAGTGTAGAATATTAAGTGGTGTAACCTCTCGGGTGCTCAGGTCAGTCTTGTTGCCAACCACTATAAAAGGAAAGGCTGAGAAGTCCGCAGGGTTAGCTTGCAGCAGAAACTCTTTGTGCCACCCATCCAGTGCACTGAAGGAGGCCGTGGAGCTCAGGTCAAACACCAGCAGACAGCAGTGGGCCCCGCGGTACAGGGCAGAACCCAAAGAGTGAAACCGCTCCGAGCCAGCCGTGTCCCACAACTTGGAGAACAAAACACACACTCACGCTCTACATACATAGAAAAGATGTGGATAATACTAGAATTCAATCATTTTCTGAATGTTTTTACCTGTAGAGTCACGGTGGTTTTGTCCACAGTCATTTCTTTTGTCAGGAAATCTACCCCTATGGTGGCACGGTACATGCTGGTGAATCGATGGTCCACAAACCGTGTCATCAAAGACGTTTTTCCCACCCTTTACATACATAAAAATACACGACAATTCAGTGATGAACCATAAATCATAATTCTAGGTCTTCAGTTTCAGCTATAAATGTTGAAAGTCCAACAAACCATATGGTAGATCAGTCTGCACATGTCAAGTTTGTATTGTCTGTACAGCTGTCTGTCTATACCAAATGCATTCTATGAAACTAAGCTCTCAGAGGGTCTTTTGGCCTTGTTCACGAGTCCTTGAAAGAAGACTACAGGGTTAGGTCCCCATTTAGAACAGGCCATAACAGAAATGTTGTGGTTGGGCCACTGCTCCTGTTCACTCTCAGTGACATCAAGTCTCAGAGGTGTCTCAGAGGGGTTGAACTGGGATTCTGCAATGATTCTGTTTTCTTCCTCCTCCATTACTATTCTGACGAGCAAGAGAGAAAGTATATAGGCTCTGAATATTCCCAGCCGAGTTTCATATTTAATGTCAGCTGCACAGCCTACAATAACACAACATAAGGTGAGATATGCTCCATCAGTTGGCCAAAGCGAGTGTCATACCTGTTCCCACTCAACTGAAACAGCGTTCCACCTGCCAACCCGCCCGTGCCACTAAATCGCCAGGGGAGAGTGACTGGCGGAACACCGCCTCTGCATACCACATAACACACATTTTAAGTATATAAACCTCTCAACAACCCACACATCGGCTTCTCCCATTTAACCCCCGTTCCCAACACACACAGCTAGATGCTAAGCGGACACTTACTCCCCTGCAAAGGCTCATGGGAACCAGTTCTGTCTGCCAGCTCATCACACTATTAAATTTGGGTACATTTATTATTAGCAGTAGATTATCTCTAATAACCCAAACATAGCAGAATTATATGCAGTCACGTAACTATAGCAGGTTCAGCTGGTGCAGTTGCCCATGGGCCCGTAGTCTCTCGGGGGCCAACACCACTACCCCAGACCTGCCTTCTTTAAAAACGAAAAAAAAACTCAGCATGAAAAACACAACCATCAAATAAAAACGTGTGTAATCCAGGTCTGCAGTGGTTTCAAGAAAGCTACAGTAAAACGGGTGAGAAATTAAAGCAGCATGCACGTAGTACAGTATTTTTGTATTTAGCCTATAATTGCACTATATATAACCTACCTCCGTGCTTCTGGTTCTTTGCAGAGAGGATTGTAGTCAGCTCCCCCCCACACACACATACACACACACAATTTTTGTTTCCCAGACAAATGCCAAGATGTGTGCACATCCCTCAGCCCCCAAGGCCAATTACTGTTCAACTACCTGTTCACACATATTATTTGTGTTCTATGACTATAAAATCATCTTCTCTGAGTGTCTTTTACCTCTATTCTTAAAAAATACATACATAAATGATGATCCAGCTGAGAGGGCTTTGCTGGTTTCTGAACTAGACCTCTCCACACTGACAGCAGGTGTTTCTGAAGGACAGCTAACCTTTGAACCTTTGGACAGCTGGTCATAAGTGTAGACACATCCAGGCTGTGTGACTTCAACCTATCTTCAACCTATCACTCCATTTTTCACTCTTGCTTTCAGCAGCGGGAGCATCTGCATTTTCACTCTCATTTTAGGCCAGAAAAAGCGATCACAAAAACAGCCTTCATTTGGTCTGCACCTATTTGTCCCAAGTCCTCATTTATGTGTTTTCAGGGATGCAGGAACAGCCAGCTGCTTTCTTGTTGCAGTTCCTAAGAATCTTGTTCCTGAGAATCCTATCTCTGTCAATCTTCAAACGAGGCCACTCTCTGAGGAGATGTCTGACTGCTTCATTCTGGGCCAGCTTGTGTTAATCCCTCAGGTGGTCATGTGTCCTTTTCAGGGGGCAAAACTCTGCTTTTGGCCAATTTTGGACTTTGGATATTTTCCGATTCAAAAGGCTTTATTGGTTCTGAGATACAACACTCCTCCAGTTGTGCATCTATGGTAAAGTTTCCCCTGTTTTACCTCCCTCCACAAACTTACCAGTGTATTCTATGGCTTCCTGTGGACATTCTTTCGTACATTTTCGCATAATATATCTAACGGACTGTGTTCATCTGTGTTTTTAGGATTTGAGTTTTATTTCTGCCTGCTAAGACATTTTTCATTTGGCAGCCTGATGCCCAGTGTTCAGAGCTGCCACACTTTGATCACACTTTTTGTGAATGCTGAACACTTATGATTTCTGACACAGTTTGCTGTTTGCCAGTTTGTTTGGTAGTTTTGGTTTGGTGTTCCACTGATATGGCTCTGTTACCTTGGTTAACCTCCTCCATCGGCATGTCATGTTTATTTATCTTACCATGTTTGTGCTCATTTTGTGCACATAACTGTCATCCTAATTAATTGGTGCCACTTTGATCATCTCTGTCTGTGATGCTTCTGAGTATTGCTTCTTGGCTTTACAAATGGAGGCCAGTCATTATGGTTTTGAGGAGCTGATTTTGGATTAGCTCTGAACTGTATATCAAACCGGATTCACACTTTCTGAAGAAAAAACAATATGTGGTCTCAGATCCATTGATCTTTGAAGATACGTTCTCAGTTCTACGACTTCTCCCTCATCATATCCTTTTAACAATGCTCCTGTTAAGTTTGCGTGTTAATTTATCAGAAATTATATTCAAGAAATAAAGTCCCATTATATTTAAATCTCTTCTATAAAGTGGATAGATATAAGGAATATTTTGACTTGTGACAGAGGCTGCTTCTGTTGCATTTGGGGCAGAAAGCCTTATACCTAGTTCACTTGAGTTACCAGGTGTGATTTCTTTATTGTCCACCAGGTAGTCCTCCTGCACAATTTGTTCAGACTCACTCCGAGATAAAACCTTTTTAAAATTCCTGCATCATAAGCATGCTCAGGGCAACCAGAAATAGCGAAAGATAATAAGACAATAGAGAAAAATAAAAAGATGAAATAAATGTAAAAAAAAACAAAAAAAAGCGACAGATGATATAGTCATGATATAGTCAAAAGCGACAGATGATATAGACATTCAGTCAGTTGACAAATTAAGCAGCTGTACCTGATTCAAAACAGGATAATGACTTGAATACCTAAAATAAAAATCACCTACATAATGGGGGAATGATACAGTCATATGGCCACAGGTAGAAAGGATTTCCTGTGGCATTTAGTCCATAATATTTCTCTTTTAATTTGTCAATTTTACCATTTAAGTGTGACAATAGATACGCCTCCTTGTCCTATGTGTTTTTACTCTTATCTGCATTTAACTATATGCTTTGCTTATATCAATCAGCTCTGCTGCTGTCATTGTCAGTAACTTGTCTTTTATCTCCCCAAGCACACTTTCCCAAATAAGTGGAAAACATACTTCCACTCCAGCTCAGTAAAAAGTGAATGATCAAATATTTTTTTAGATTACAGCCATGAAGTCAGCTGCCTTTACCAGATTACAAGGTTGAAAAGTGTGGGTAGACTGCTGCTAGGGCCAGATGATGTACTGAAGTTAGTATAATTCTGTGCTCCAATAGTAGTTTACAATAATTTTAATAGCAAATTTATGAATTCTTATTTCAATAGCCTTATTCAACAGTAGAGACGAGTAAATGTTAATTTACTGTTAACTTCATCACAAGGTCCAAACCCTTCTTGCCATTACAGATCCACTACAGGTCTTGGGCAAATTTTTAGAATGATTAGCAGGTGTTGGGAAAATCTCAAAGGACGATGCCTGCTAAATATGTTTATACTGTACCGATTGTTTGACCTGATAAATAATTCCACAAAAAGTATATGTTACCTGCTGCTGCTGTAAACTGGAGTTGTTTCTAAAGCTGACCGATTTTTCAATGCTCACAAATGTTCATATCTGCATGAAGGCCTTAACAAGCAGCTGAAGAATTGTAATCAGGCTTGTTAAGTAAGACAAAGGGCCAGACAGATTTGTGGCAATGAAGGAATTCAGTCTTACATCCCTGGCCTGAAATGAGATTTTTCACACCCAGCAGAAAGCAAAATAGGATTGATTCCACTACGGCACAATTAACACATAAAAAAACAACTGAATTAAAACATGAGTGTAGATTCTACACAGGTGTACTGCATTATACAGGTGTATACAGCATAATACTGTCAAAATCATACTCTCTAGCATATGTCATAATATAAGAGGAAAAAACAAACCATCTTCAAAAGAGAATTCAATGTAGGGTCAGAGATGTCAGGGGCCCATTTACAAAGATTGACTAATGTATGAACAGTGAATAACTTGAAGTTAGACAAAGAAATGGTGGTTAAAGGTTAACATTAGTAAAATAAACTGGGATTCGACATGTTCAAGAGTAACACAGGCCTTGTCTTAGGGTCTTGAAGGCCCTTAGGGTCTCTCTCTGCCAGAATTCAATCACTTCTGAAACTTATCTTGTGTTTAAAGTGATAGTACAAATAAGTAGTCAAACAACTTTACACAATTTACTTCTTAGCCCAAATGTAGTTGATCAGTGAAGATATGATTAATTGTTTCTTTAGTTTTGCTCTGGATATGTAAGGGTAATGCAGCTGACAAGTAATGGAAACATTTGTACACCAGTTTCCATCATGCACATTGCTATCTAAAAATATCACGCAGCTTCAAATCACATCAAGCAATCTGTTAAGAATTTACGTTGTCACTGTCTTTGCACTAATCGGTGTGCTTTAAGATTTGATTGTTTGTTAGTTACATTACCTTTATTGCTCCAGCGCAAATCTAAACATGTGTTAGTTCATTTGGGGTAAGGTGGAAATCCTAAACTCTCACACTCACAAATCAAGTTATCACGCTTCTAACATTACAAAATCTCACACCAGCTACGTTTTAGTCCTGCCAAATGTTAATACTACTGTAGATTTTTATACACATTAGATTGTTTTTAAATGTCGCCATTTTACTCACCCAGAGTTTCCCACCAGAACCACTTTCAGATGGAATGTTTTCCACTCGTCCATCCTTTTTCAGGTAATCGGCTGATTAGTAGCGTGGAGATAAAATCATCCAGCACTATACAAAGTCCAACTTTGCCAGTAAAAATGCATTAAACCTTTTTTTTACTAATTGAAGTAGTCACTGAGGCTTGATGCTACTGACCCAAGAAGGCCAACAAGCTAATGGTTAACAAAAGCAAACAACCATAGAGGTGTGGCAGGATCAGGTCAGTTTTACTGTGGATTTACAATGTAAATACACACACACACACACACACACACACACACACACACACACACTACACACTACACTTAATAAGAAAGTCACATTCGTTTTCACATTCGTTTTCTTTGTTCCTTAAAGGGAAACCTTTATGGACATTTTCTTTTTAATGTATTTAAAAATTTGCATACACTGGGGGAGTGTGGGAAGTTACTAAGCAGAACACACCTGCCCTCAGAGAGTCACACACACACGCAGCACTGCTCTCACACTGATGCCTGAAAAATAAGGTCAGTTCCAATCTCTAACAGAAGATGGGACTAAAACACTGGGCATGACTCACTCAAGTCCATCTGTACAAATGTAAATCTAAAATAACCTAAGAATGGCAGAAAGATATTGCCTCGTTTTGATGCTAACATACACTTTTTCTTTTAAATCAAGAGTTTTATTGGAGTATTGTATTACAGCAACAACCTGGTGTAAAGAAAGGCTTTACACTAGATGCTGTACAAAATACAAACTTTGCTATACTTAAGAACATGCACATTATACTAATATCATATTTATATAATATAAAAATATATAAGTAATAGTAATGATGTGTACCTATTTTAGCAAATGTTAATATGTGAAATGTGAATATAGATGTTTGTGTTTGCTAAATTAGTTTAAGATCATAAATAGGACTGTGTAACAGCAAAATGACTGCACTGTTTTGTCAGGATATAAGATTTAAATTACAGGTTTAGTGCAAGTTCACTGAATTGCTTGTTTTGTTTATTTATTTATTTATTGTACAGTGATAAATTTCTGCAGTTAAGATGCATTTACATTTTTGTCTTATTTGGCAGATTCTTTATAGTCTTCCTTTATACAGTGGGGCAAAAAAGTATTTACTCAGCCACCGATTGTGCAAGTTCTCCCACTTAAAATGATGGCAGAGGTCAGTAATTTTCATCACAGGTACACTTCAA